>DWUN01005042.1:0-10166 GCA_018249975.1 Passova gellias | reverse complement strand
TCTTTTATTGAATAAATGAGAAGTTAATATTGTTTAAAATATTTTTATTAGCGAGCTTCGTACAGTCTACATGCATACGTCTCGTCGCACGCACACAAACACCGTGCCGAAGTCTGCCGAAAGAAAACCGATGTTAGACGATACACAGCTTTTAATGCCGCACCGCTGTGTCGGTCGGAGTGGGGGTGTTAGGTTTTTTTTTTCGTTACGGAATTTCTTGATTTGGTCGCCGCGCTCAAAGCCCACGATAAAAGCTATGCAATAGCTTAAAAGATTGTAATGAACTCAAATGTATGCCCATTAAAATATAAAAAATACTTTTTTCGACTTCAAAGAATAATACCAACAAGTAAAACATGAACTGTCGCTTCGATACACTACGGCGTAGGTCGCTAATCGTAGATGCTACGGCACTGTACACGCTACGATATATTGAATAAAGTGCTATAAACATTCATAACGATATTATTTGTATGTAATTACAATATAGTGGTAACTATGATATCAAAAAAAAATTAAGCACGTATGTAGCACGTATGTATGTATACCTTTTGGTGTATAGTATTCAAAGTCGGTTGGAGACGGAGGTGACAAACTCACCGTTCCGGTTTATTGAAAAGTTCATGTACAAAAAATCGTTCTTAATAACTCCACTACAACTTTCATGCGGATACCAAATGGAATGCGAGCGTTAATAATGTCACTTTTCAGATGCGTTATGTTTGCATTAGGAGGGCGAGATTACTTGGTGTTCCTTAAAATACAGAATTCGAAATGATGGCTTACTAAACCACGACTTAATCTGTTCATCGTAACAGGTAAATAGAAGAATCTCGGGCTGATAAGTTAAGCAATATTACAGATGAACTTCAAAGAGTAGAGTTTAGAAAGGAAATACTTATGTGGCTTTCATTAAATACATTGATCCTCGAATGCTATGCGTATCTTGGGAGTGTTCTACTTGAACTTATTTACTTAACGCAAAGTGCTAAAGCTTTCAAAATATTTAACATGAAACGCTTTCCAAACTAATAAGTTTTCTTTAAGGACTACTGTGTTCTCATTTTACAATCTTCAATAAACAACCAATACTGCCTTCTGGGAGGTTATGAAGCGTAAAACAGAATATTTGGCATAAAAGGTATTATAAATGATATAAAGAACTACTCTACTATAAAACATTGTTTCACGCCAGTATTAAAATTATTACTGTACGTTTATATTACTATGATTGATTTAGTTTGTTGTAAATAAAATATAACATAAACACGAAATGCTAATTAGAGTGCTTTCAGTCGACATGTCCGCTTCAGAATCATTGAACTGGGTTAAGTAAAGTTCGGCTCCCATGTCTAATTCCGAACGTTGTTCTAGAAGCGTTATATATTACAATCTGTTATACGAGTACATAGTATTTGCAATGTTAGAAAGGTAAACGAAGTTGAACTAAATGAGGTTAATTGTATAGATGATACCTGCAAATTTGTTATTGGTCTGCTAAATTAAAGTTCACATCAGAGTACATATTTAGGTAATTCTTGTGATTTATTATATAACGCGAGTTTATGCCACTTGACACAAAGGGAACATGTTTCACAATGAGTTTGACCGAAGCACGTTGAAGCGTCAGACGAATAGCTATCTATGTCCGAGATTTAGAAGTTTCCAGCATAATTAAACTTCACTGTCATAAAAATCTATTCTAATCTAAAAGTAATGTAATGAATCAAGTCATTAAGAAATTTTTTTTTTTCAACTCAATTATTGTTCCACTACAAAACGCGAGTCTGTCCTCACGTCCAGATAGTCTATTTGTGTTAATATGAGAGTTTTGACGCGCGATATTTCTAAAGCATTGAATATCGGGAATCCGTCGTCATGTTGCTATATCGACGTACAATTTTCGAAAGTTCTACGCTGTCTTGTTTACCGCACCCCTACATCATATTTACCGTCTGCGCCTCCGTTCGTAAACAAAAACTGACACTTCGCCGGTTCGAGGTCGAGTACACACTTAGTTACTGTTTAATTTTGGAGAAAGACCACCGCTATACTCGCAAGGGAAAATAAATTTGCCTTTGTGCGCCAATTATTTTGGGCCACCGTGGTCACGATATCATCATAGTTAGTGTTTTTATTTTTTCCTTTTTGTTTTTTTTTTATGTTTTTCCACCCTTTTGTTGGTCCACTGTTGGACCGGGTCTCCTCTCATAGTGAGAAGGATTTAGGCCATAGTCTACCACGCTGGCCAAGTGCGGATTGGTAGACTTCACGCACCTCAGAAAATATTATAATTTATAACATCTCTAAGGTGTGCAGGTTTCCTCACGATGTTTTCCTTCGCCGTTATAGCGAGTGATAGAGGTGCGTGCCAGGATCGAACCCAGACCCCCGGAGTGAGAGGCTGAAGTTCAAACCACTAGGCTATCGCTGCTACCACTGGGCTATCACTGGTGTAATTTAGTACATTACCTGCTTAATATTTAAGTATTCTTATATAAGTCACGTCACTATGCGATATAGTTAATCAATCAAATTGTAATGTCTGTCCGAAAGGTTTGAGCGTAATCGGTGAATATATTATCTATGGCGCACGAGCATACTGGCGTGAAGTGAAATTGAGGCCTGCATATGTTGAACTTTCGCCGAAATTGGGTCGCACCTTAGCTCGATCGTCAAACCGACCGTCGGGCGTCGGCTAGGGTTGCCAGCATTTCGAGTAATTATATTCTTTTTTTTCCGCTGTAAAAAATATATAAAAAAAATTCACTTTTAACAAAAACACAAAAACCGAATTCAAATAGTATTCTATTCCAAAACAAATCAATATGCACTAAAAAGTAAACAAATAATTCAAGGTACAGTTATTGTTATTCTTGGAGTCGGTGTCAGCCAATATAATATTTTATTGATAAAAATATGCTATTTATTTATATGAAAATCATTGTTTGTGCTTCTTGTATCATTTAAAATATTTTTATCTGCAAAAAAGTATTAAATACATGCTTTATCACAGTCCAAATTCAAACAAACATTATATTGTTTGTTCATTTTAACATTCACTTTCAATAAACTCCAAATTTCAATAAATTTCAATAAATGGTTTCAGATAGACACATAACTATTAAATGGAATGGTGATTAACTACTATACAAGTTGCGTAAATTTTATGACAAGTGTTTTTTGAAAAAAGAACTGTACTACTAAAACATATTAGGACGCAAAACTGAAATGTAGCATAACTATGTACCTACATATATTATACTTACAGTCGTCAACCCTAACAGCCATGAATTATCATTATAAGTTTCTTATTAATGGTCATATTTTGTCTGCTTCGATAATAATTAAATAAAAGTGGCGTTCGGGCCGACGTTAATTTATCACCAGAGCTGACCATTACCATTTTATGGCACGCGCGTGGAGAAAACACAACTGCCATAAAGAAGATGAAGATCATGCGACTGTACGGCTCGCCCGGGGAAGTACCGCCGCTACACCTGTTATTTTAATCTTCGAAATATGGGATTTCTACCCGCTAAAGCCATCGCAAAGCAGTGATTGCCTAGTGTTTTGAAGTTCAGCCTCCCATTCCCGGGGGTCTGGCTTTGAACCTGGCACCTCTGACCTGTTACGTGCGTATTAAAACTAAAATTTAAACATCATTCGCTATAACGGTGAAGGAAAACATCGTTAAGAAACATAACACAAGTTAGAGATATATAATATTTTTGGCGGTGCGTGAAGTCTACCAGTCCGCACTTGGCCAGCATGGTGGACTATGGCCTAAAACCCTCTCACCATGAGAGGAGACGCTGTCTCGCAGTGGACCAATACAAGGGCAGAAAAAAAAAATATGCGATAGCCACCTAGCGCGTGTTAGGAGAGACACAAGCATCTCCTAGGAACGCCACCAGCGCCTCCAACACTGGTCCAACGGGCTCGTCCCGGGACAGTCCCAGCTTTGGACTAGCTCAAGCTATTGATCTTGAACCCATACCACGATCCCACCCTTCCCGCGGACCAGAGCTACTCTTATTTCTATTAGATATTACTATTTCTATCAGATATTATATATACTCTTATTTCTATAGATATTAAAACAACTTATGTCTGGCAAAGTTGACGCCGGTCCACATATTTACTAGGAGACCATCTTAGTCTTATCATCTCAATGTGTCTAAGTTAATTATCAGCTGTCTGATTATTTCAGTGTTGTCTTTGTTTAGTTTGGGACCAGACGCTCATCGGAGGCTATCTCAAAATATTACCTATTACCTGCATCTACCTAAACCGTGGAAATGAATAGAGGATTAAATGCGTTAATTCCTATTCCCAATGAGGGTCTATTTATAAAGTGCCTACCTTTATTTTGTAACTATTTCGTACCTTGCTTAAGTTTTAGGCGGATTCTAATAACTTTTCTAATTTACAAAAGCTTTTGCCCGTTGCCAATGAAGAATTACAGTCTTATTGGGATGATATTAAAATCGTGATGGTGCCCACAATGTCGTCAATTGAATGTAATGTTTTCATAACTGCATGTACGGATGCATTGTGAGCTTTTACGGTAAACTGCAGTCGCTAGCAAAACCACGGAGACGCGGCTAGCGATGTTGGGATAGCATATGTTCATATGGACCAAAGTGATGATTTTAAAATATCTATACCAATTGTAAAATATAACGAAACTTAGTTGAAAGTACAATGCAATAAGACTACTAATACTATAAGTACTGTACCTATGAAATACTGTAGGTATATAGGCACCGCTATATAATACAATCGATAATAAATCCGTCCCCAATCGGTACCCGATCTCGAGATGAGAGCAACTGTTCATTGGATGCTGTGCTCAACGCTCCGCCTCTCTGAGATCAGCCAATCGGATACCGCCATCTTAAATAAAACACCGACCGTATAACTACTTACTGTGCTCTTATTATATTATGTAGTTCGAACTTCGAACTCGTCCCGCTTCGTGTTCTTAATTTGAATTTTGTTTTTTGTTGTTCTTAATCTTTTTTTTTTAATTTTACCGACTGTTTTCGTTCCTAATTTGAAAATTTTTTTGGTTGCGCTTTCAATCTTTTTTTAAAGATTTCCGACTTTTTTCGTTCTTAATTTGAAAATTATTTTTGTTGTTCTTAAGCTTTTTTTTAATGTTACTAACTTTTTTATATTTTGATGATGAAGGCTAACTGGTTAAGAATGCCGAAGAAAAATGAAAAAAAAAAGCAAATCATAATTAGATGAATGATGTAGGTGACTGTAAAAATGAATGATAATTACTTACTATGGTATATCTACGCATTAAATATCTAACAATGTGGTTTATAAATACTTGTCTGTTTTAGGCTGCAAGGCTTTTTATTTTCCAATGTTAGGGGCGGTGCTCTCCTGGAACTGTGGCAGACTTGTAGACTCATAGCATATTCCAATATGCACTATAAAGTGCAATTACTAAATACGTATTTGACCAACGACGGCGGTGCCAAAAGGTGAGCGCCTTTTGTGTGTGTTTATATAGTGTAGGTACCTATACTCTTGTTCTTTGTTTTGTTCGTTTGTTGCTGTTTCATTTGTTGACATTTGGGCTGTATGCGATAAAATATTTTGTATTATATTGTATTACTCCAATTTCGACTGAAATAGTAGATACTTTTGTAACGAGATAGGTACCTTTTAGATCGACCCTTATTCTTGTTATGAGAAATTTAAAGGGATCTTTGAGATTTGATCTTGATCTTTGAGATTGTCCGTCTCCTTAAAAAGTCAAGAACTTTAGCTAAATCATTCTAACTCATTAATTATTAACAAATGCATATTATGTAACCGTTTGATATACAATGCAATGGTTTGTAATGTTATATCTGGTTATTATGACTAAAAATTAATTGACAATGATTGCATAAAAGCGAAAAATTGGTAAACAAAAAAGTTGTTCATTACCAACCTTTAGGTACTTGTACCGCCATCTATACATAACCTTATGCAATTGTATAATTAGTAATAATATGTTTTGCTAGATGGCTCTCTAAATCTTTAAATGTCAATTTTGATTTATTAGCTACTCAACACTAGATGGCGCTTAAATTAAACAAGGAAATTAAAACGCGGGTATATTCTCAGATAATATATTTCAAGATTCCAAGCAAGCTAATTATGCTCTTAGAGATTTCACTTTCAAACCCGCTGTCCTTCCTGAAACAAAATATAGAGCTACAGTTAAATTTCAACTTTCACTGTTTTCATTACTTCTTATATATCTGTTTTTACTTTTAATGTACATTTAAAACCGAAAGGATATAAGTAAAATGTTGCCATTAAAACGAAAGCCCATACTTTCCCACGATTATTTGCGCGTGTATGTATAAATATGTGTCTATGCGAATAAAATTAAAAATGTATTTTAAATAGATATATAAAACTGTATTTACGTTTATTATTATACCATCACGCTAGGTCCCAAACGGAGTAGGCAAAAAGCGCGAAGTGTCAAACATCTCTATCCTTGCAAACCTTATCCTTTTATTTATGTTTATAATAATTATCTTATTTGGTTATTAATGTTGCATTCCAGTTTTATTTACCAGTTTTACCACAAAAAGTAAGGTCTTTTATATAGCAGAACGTACAATGGACACTTACCCTCTCGAGTTTGGACTCCTTGATTTTCATCAGATTTTTATATACATCATCAAGAACGTCTTTGTTGATACTGCGTTCCGGATAACTTTGGTAATGTGTGTCTGTATCATCGCTGAGCACGCAAGAGAATACATCCGTGAAAAATGTCAACCAGCAGCTTTGGAAGTCGAACTTGCGCCCTCCGTACATATCGGTTGCATGCTCGTCGCTCTCGCTACTCTCCATGTGCTCAGTTTCCCGCAAACATTGAACACATTTCACCAATGCCGATACTATACACTTTGCGTTAGAGCATTTCAAGTCGTCATTACTATACGCTGTATGAATGACAGCTGTTAGAAAGAGAAAATAAATGGTCACACGTTCCATTTGAAAAAAGAAGATATTGTTTACTTCTATATTGTCGATGGTTTACTATGATTGATCTTTATTCCGCACGTCATTTTATATGCTAAATAACATCGTTATGTGACATTGAAATGAGATAATAAAACCGTTGTCTCTGGAATGCTATAAAATTAACATTAACGTTACAATAACGAGTGCAAATTTGAAATTTTTTATAATAAGCAAAGTAGAAGAATTTTCAATGCAGCAAAACATTGCATTGCTCGAAAGATAAGTAATAGAAAGATAAGGAATATTTAGAATTCATCCATGAATATTGTAGAATTCACGACGATAATGGTAGAGTTATGCACAGTTTCCCAGTTGATATTCAAGGCTTCTAACGCTGAAACTCTTACATAGTACAGGCTATCAGACAGTCATCATCGAGGTAATCTATAACCGATATATGATTGTGTAAAACATATCAAGTTAACAAATTGAATTTAACCATAACGAAGACGTATACCATTTTTTAAAATTAAATTTTACTTTTATGTCTATGTACATACCTATTACTTTTCTCATTTAATTTAAAAAAAGTGCATCAATTACAAGTCAAAAAAGTAAATATTACAATTACCTAGTAATAAAGGTGAAATTTTAGTGAAATAAAATACTGTTCAAATTTTAAATATCGAACCACTTGTTTTTCAAGCCGATTCAAATGTAGCGCCTGAAAGTAGATGCTAGTTTTACTAAAAATTCTTCGAGATGTCGAAACGGAGATGTGCATACCGGGAAACAGTGTATCACCGTGGTCAGGGAAACAAAGGAAAGAAAGAGTCAAGGAGATATGATAGTCTTGCTTACACGAAGAAAAAGATGGCCTTTCAAAATTTAGAAAATTGACACCCGAGTAACAGTATACACTATACAGTACATGGCGAGGTCAAAGAAAAAAAGGAGAGCGCCTGTAATTTAGGTAATCGCACAATTTATTAATAAAACACCTTGTACCTTTAGCTTAGCATAAATATTGATTTTTTTATTAAGCATACTGATACGAAATACCTAAAGTTATTGGTAAATCAGCAAAATTTCATTTATCTTTTTTAATCAATCAAACTCCCAAGCTCACGACTCGTGCACTCAAATTAGTTCTAATCATTGTAAGAAATGTGAAGTAGGTGTATTGTTAGGGTAGGCGTAGGGTAAATAAAGGCCAATAATTTCGACAATCGTATGTGAGTAGTATTTGCAAAACTTTAAATTACAAATTTCAAAGATAAGTATTATGTTGTTCGATATTTGCTGCTGACATTGGAATACACATAAAACATGTTCCATCTCAAAATTCATGATGGGTAACTACCCAAAGTCAACTGACTTTTAGCATCTATAAGTTTTTAAGTTCCATAGTTTGGAATAAGGCTTAGATGAAAGCCAGCCAATTACGGTGAACCTGTAAAGACCAGCATGGCTGTCATCTAATAATCATAAAAAATACTATTATTTTTTGTCCAACCCTTAGTCCCATCGTCTTTGTTTACGTATACAAAATATTAAATACTGTTTACAGTAATTTACGATGGCACTTTAAAGCCGTAAATTTTGGTTCAACTTTTTTTTTAAACCTAGTACCTTATATTCAGTTCTCGTAAGCTTCTGTTTATTAAAAATAATATTTTATTGTGGTAATTATAAAAATAACATTTCCTGAACATTTCTATGAAAACAATATTTAATCTTGTTGTCATTAATAAATATAACATAAAGAACCATTTTTTTATTATATCTGATATTGTAATAAGTCATGAAATGACTAATTATTAAGGGTTTTCCTTGACCAAAGAGGAAGAAGCATAGCCTAAGGTCCTTATAAGACACAATGAAACCTATTTAATTTTTCAGTGTAAAACCAGACAAAATATAACAAATAATATTCAAAGAAAGCAACAAGTTAACATGAGTAATTATCACTGGAAATTAGGCGATATAGCGCTGGCACGGTTATGCAAAAAAGTGTACGCAAAGGTTCAGGTTGTGAAAAATGAAAAAGGATTATTTTATGACGACATGGGTAATTCATTTACTTATAGAGGATTATAAATTAATGTTGTTTAACAAATAGACGTTAATATAACTAATTTTTGCGTTAATATTTATAGAAATCAAATTACTTTGAAAAGTTTCAGCATACTTAGACATATTCTTTGTTGTTACGTTGTTTTATTTTATTTATTGTTTAGAAAGCTAAAACAATAAACGAGGGAGTTGATGCCTAACGAGAATGGCGTAATTTAATGAACAAATTTTCGTAGACGAAGCGCGTAAGGTTTACAAGGACAGAGATATTTGGCAGTCGGTGCTTTCTGCCTACCCCGTTAGGGATCTGGCGTGATGTTATGTATGTATGTAAATTATCGCAGTTCTAGGTATGTATCCAGATGGTGACGAGATCGTGGTAGCCGAAGAACTCTGCTACTACGTAGAGATAATGAGAAGTAAAGAGAGACTTTGGCTGCCGTACACCAGTTTGCATTTGGCAGAAAGATCCCGCCCTTTCTACGGTCCCGTTGTGAAGTTACCACAAGCCAAAACACTGGCTACTCCAAAATTACCGAGAAAGGTTGAATATATTTATATTATTTGGACTAGGCCGTTTAACACTAGGCTAATAGGCTGTCAGGTTTCCAGATGACCTAATTGCGTAGGTCCTATCGTGACTTAGAGTACCTAAGTAAATAAAATAGTAATATTAAGCGACACTTTGTTACAGCGCAAAATTATACATGACCACACCCTACCACTAAATGTGAAACCATCAAAATCCAGGGAACCAGACTTTAACGCTTCACTTGAGATACGACAAATGCCTTTGAAACAAGGTAAATATGACAATGCTTACAATGAATTTGTAAGGCGAGGGAAAGAGAGGGTATTTGACGAGTGCCTCACACTCTTAGATCAGGACAGAGATAGACATATCCTGGAATATGTGTACAATGTCGATGCAAGTAGTGAAGACAAATTTGAGATGGTGATAAAGAATGTGATGTCGGAGAAGGAGTTGGAGAACTATTTGCGCCAATGCTGGAGGTACAACTTTGTGCAGAAGCAAACCGACGTTCATGATTCGTCCGACTCTGTAAGTGTAGTTCGTTCCATTTTCAAATCCGGTAACC
>DWUN01005041.1:0-10166 GCA_018249975.1 Passova gellias | reverse complement strand
CATTTAGTGGCGGCACTAATTAACAATACTCTAACATTTTCTATTACTTGAACCGAAAAGTATTCAATTAAATTTATGCGTATTATATTTGCAATTTCGATATTATTTTTTATTCACGCTTAAAGTAAAGGATTCTAAATTTAAAATAAGCTTGTATGTAGGTGTATGTTTGTTTGTGTAAAACGGTACCTAGCAGAAAGTTGAATTTTTTTTTTGATTATGGTATAGAAACAGCAAAATGGTATGCTCTCGTGATAGTGTGTAGTGTAGTCATATACCACATATGTAGGTAGTGGTACTTCATCCCTTGAGACATTTCCTTGCAACCTAAAATAGAATTTATACTATCGCACTACTAATAAAAGTCATAATACGTTTAACCTTAAATTATTGTTTTTGACTGAGGTATTGTCTTCAGAAATGTTTTTGGTAATCCTTATTAATCTCTTTATCCAATGCCATACTATCAGTGTGTGATAGTTCTTTCTGAATCTAATAAAATGATTAGATATTTAACGTGACAATATGACATAGATTATGATCACTTCAAGAAATTGATACTCAAAAGCTATTAATATGGAAACATGAACGTTATTTCTGTCACAATCCATTCGAAAGGGCCACTGTCGCGATGCTTTTTTGTTTTCCCCGCAACGGTTTAATTAGGTGCCGTTAAGAAACTCGTTAGGTTTTAAATTATTATTAATGTTAAGAACTCTGTTCGTATGCGTGTCATTTGTTTTTTGATCACGTATTTTACTTCCCCAAACTTATTTCTTAAATGTAGAGTTAATATAATTTCGTATTCTTATACAAAGAAAGCAAATGCTTTTTATTATATAGTCACGTAACACGTCAGACTTTTTAGTATACAGCTGTCATAGAATGCTACGAATACTTCACGTAAGCCTTCGTGATATCAACCCTTTGTCTTTTCAAATGAGACCTTCCTAATGTCCCCGTTGGCAAATATTATCCGCTTGTCTTTGTTTAATTGCGTCTGTAACAAAGAGAGCGCTCGGTCACTCGTTAATGTGGAGTATAATAATTTAGGTTCACCCTCCGAATGCTTACCCTCATATCTTACATCAATGTTTTCCTTTTGTATGTGAATAAAAGTAAAGGGAGAAGCGAGGAGGGTTGACTCGCATTCTTTGTGTTCTCGCCACAACAGAAGGGTTGACGAGGCATCGCTGCCTACACATGTACGTGTACCACCTGTAATAGGCGCACCAAAGTATTATGAACTTAATTGCGTATTAATAAGTTAGGGAATAGCATGCATATTATTAAAATAAATCCGTCCAGATGCGAGTCAGCTGTGTCCTCGCCCATATCGCATTTAACTCACTTGTGCAATGTATATTTTTTCTATTTACTTTACATTTGCTTCATGTACACATGTACTGTACATGTAATAAAAACTGTAGTAAATTGCTCTATAGCTATCAACCACCAATTGTGAATTACGACGGAAAATTGAAGTAATATTAATAATGTAAATTTCGTACGTGCAAGCTACTGAATGTCTTTGTTAGCGATTGCAAAACTTCTAAAAAACGACTACAAATAAAGAAAGGAAATTTACTCTGTACAATTATGAAAGAAATCAGCTGCTCGTGGGGAACGCAGTCTCCCGCGTGAGAATAAATAAAGTATACGAGAATAAATAAGGGATGTTTGGTTCGGTAGGTACGGCGCGGCGGGTTCGTCGTTGCCATGACAACGCACTGGGAGCGGAAGCTCCACCGTTATTAAATCCAAGAGGTACCAACGCGCTGATCAAAGTCTACTATTTAATAAAAGATAACGCTCGACATTAAAAACATACTTATCTTCTTCGATTTCTTTATCTCCGTCGCTATCGGGAATAAGGGACGGGATAGGCAAACATTATCTTCAAGAACAGGTGTTGAAAGAAAAAGTTTAGTTGAGATTGGTGTTCGTTGAACTTCCTTTAGTAATTAATGCTGTTCAAGTGTTATGAACTTGTGTTAATAAGGTCCTTGTCACCGTAAATAAAAGAATAACTGCCTAATCAAAGTTTCGCCGCGGGGCTTACCACGATTCATGGGCGACGACGTAAACAGGCTGCGACCGGATTGTGGACGGCATATTATTCCCTCTCCCCTTGACTCACCCCAGCGCGCCTAAATTGTGACATTTTCCTTTCGACGCCATTCGCAGTTCAATAATATTTCAGCGGCGCGTTATTCAAAATTAAAAGTACTTCGCAACAGCTCCATTTTATGAGCTCCGCATTATGAAATTTATAATATCGTGTAGCAGAAGTGCCGTTATATTAAAATTTTACTTCGTTTATACGTGTACGTGGAATTTTCATAACTATGCATTGTTTAAAGACTTCATGTTCCAAAAAATTACGTTATGAAATGGTTAATTTAATTGATTTACTGTTGAATTAAGGACGTAGATGTAACTTTAAATAGAAATACATTTGTATGCATCGCTAGCAAATGTACAAATAGTTGTGAAAGGATATCAATAGGCAATTTTTAAACCAAAATCGAAAGTCGTGAGTGCATTTCAATATTTAAATTTTTGGCAGGCGTGTGGGACTGCGGCAGTAGTTACGTTGGTACGTATTTTAAAATGGCTACTAACACATTTCGCTAGATATCCGATAGCAGCAGGCAGCGTAACGTGTCGAAACATCGCTTGGCGTTCATCCAAATTACTGAACACTAGCTTGGCTGCAGTTTCTAAGGAAAACCCTTGATAACCTGCAGTTAAACGTTAATGGCATAGGGCTTAATGTGGCTGTTTTGAATAAGCCCGAGGGGGGAAGGGGGTGCAGGTGGCGCTCCCCCGCCTCCCCATCGTTGGGGAAGATTTGGGCACTTCGTTGTCGGTGATGTATGGCCGTGTCTCGCACCCGGCCATTACGATCGCTTGGATATTGACGTATCGTCGTCACATTACAACTTTATTATGTTGTATTCAAACATACATACATGTACAAGGCAGGCAAGCAAAGAATATTGCGACTAAGAGGCTACAATTTTCATGATACTTTATTCAAATTCAAATTATTTTTTTCATTATAAGGTACATAGAATACACTCAAGGAAGGTCATGTTTTAGTCATCTTACTACGGCTTCGTGTGCCCTTCAGGCTAAGGTAGACCGGGGAATTTTTAATGAAATCTATTCTTAAAACAAGATTGCTTAATTTAAATTAGGTTTACAAACTTTAGAGGTTTCTATTAAACAAATTCGCATGCTTCATGCCCATTATGTTTACTTTATTATATCACAAAAATAAATCTAAAATAAATAGTGTTCAGTGTAAATTAGTTAACTTTCTTTCGATAGTTGCATCGAAAAAAGTACTCGGTGAAAACTGCTTATGCTCGAAGTCTCCTTTCGATAAGAATGGAGTCATTGTGCCGCTTGATTTGATTAGCGAATTAAGGCTCGCGGGCCGTCGGCGTCGTGGCGACCGATCACGACTCGCTGATCTCACGGCAATGTCTTCCCAAGAACACTCCGCTACAACCTGTTTTGATAATAGCTCTGAACCCCATTATGTAAAATGAAACACAAAAAAACACGAGACAATAACCTTTAACCAAAGAATATCCCTATCTTTATTGCATCGGAATATTCATTAGTTTCTTTCTTATTTATGTTAATTTCATGCATTTTATATAGCGCTTGTTCAAGATTTATACGGACTAATGTACACTAAAATATCATTTTAACCGTCATATTATTATGTTTATTTACATTTGCATTTGTACTTATGAAACGTTTTCGTTCCAATGTATTTATAGATAAATTTATATGAATGTTTGGAAAATCATAACGATTAATACCCAGTACATAGGTAGATGTTACCACGGGTTCATTTCCCGCGACTTTCCAAGTCTCGCCAGTAAATCAGCGTAATCTGAAATTGTCACACACATAAAAACCGTTTCGCGGAATGTCTAATAAGCATAAGTACACGCTCACGCTATTCTCGACAGCGGTGCTGTATTGGCATACAAAGTGCGACTGCGTAGTGTAACAAACAACAATGGGGCGTACGACGACAGGAAGTGCGGCTGCGAAGCCGGCAGCTGTTCGCGTGAAACGTTAGCGTAACAAACTTCGACAATGTCCAATAAATCGACAACTGATAAACACCAATGTTCCGTCTCGTTCCGAGCGTTCATTAACAGTACATATACTGGGCATATGTTGTAGCGAGAGTGTTAATAATTACGTGTTTTGATGTTGTGCAGACGGGTGGCCGGGTGGTGCGCGAGGCTCGGTAGCTCCTAGTTCACGGTTACGCGTCGTGAGTGCACGTGATCGTGCGTTAGCCGGGGCCCGCGGTTGCGAGCAGACGGACGGGCGCGGTATTACATTTCATATTATTACAACTCTCCGCTCTGGTCGGGAGACTTTCGTCCGTAATGAGCGCACCGCCTTAGGCTTCGACCGCAACGTATCAGCATAAAATCAAGAACTCGCACCGACGAAACGACGTTATTTTGTTGTTGTTGTTGTTGTGATGGGACTTGAAAGGAATGACTTTACCTTTTGATATACTAAATGAAAAGTTCTTGTGCGTTTCTATTTTACAGGGTCATATTTGAGTTCTTGGCTTATTTTAACAACTGTACATAAAGTTGTTAGATTGATATTTTATATAAACTTATTAATAATTGATAAGAGGTGAGTTTGTTATTGAGAACTGAGTTACGTACATTTCGATAAAGTGGTTGGCTAGGGAATGCTGTAATCATTTGTAACATACAAAAATGTTTTACAAGTTGTTAAGACGACGGCGCTTTACACGATGTTAATTGTTGTGAAATGTATTAATGATGCGTCGATTGTTTCGAGAGAAAAGACTTTTGATTATCGCACGACACAATGGCCGTGCGTGAGAGTTTTACGCTTGGTATTGTGCCATCAATTTATAATGTATTACACTGGCGTACGCTCTATTTACTCGGTCGGTAACAATAGAAACTAATAATGATCATTTTGTATTAATTGCACATCGCATGCTCTAGCGGACGATCCGCCCGGCATCACTTTAATAGAAGTGAGTGCGTGTAATGATCGTCACATTTGGCCGATCGAGCGTAACGAAAACGAATGTATGTGTAAATTAAGTATTGCGCTGAAACAGAGGAGGAGATTATGTTCGCGTTGAGGTGGTACAGATGTAAGGTTGTATTAATATTCACGATGCGCGCGCTCGGGGCGAGCAGGCTTCACAAAATGGCTGCCAGAGGCGTGCGGTCCGGGTGAGTCGTGACCGCCAGGAATCCACGCGCTCGCTCCGAACCCTCATCAATTATGCATGAATGCGGCCGAACGCCAATGTTTACTCTCCATGCGACAACAATTTATTGCGTCGAGCGATTTTTGACATTCGATCGTCGACCGGTCCGGCACTCGTAACGCGATGATGAAATAATTACGCGCCCCGCTGAAACTGTTTGCTTTTAATAATCAACCTGATTTTCGAACTCATTGTAAATCCTTATCGTACTCTGTTGATCGTGAGCTGAATAAATATTCCAACTGTTAATTCAAGGTAATGGCCGAGGCGCTGAAATGTTACAAGTCAGAATGTGTATTAAATATCGTTACAGCGCGTAATAACCAGAGCACTTCTGTAATTTTTTTTTATTAGACAATTCTGCCTAACGGATCGTCTAATGAGACTAACTTTATAGAAATCATACAGTAAAGGACGCGCATACTTTCATATTAAATGATTTTTAAAATTCTAACATTTTCGGCCAGTATTTTCTAGAAATGTATACTCGTATATCAGAGATTGCTCGTAAACTATCGTAATTCATTGATATTATATTATATGTGTAAGTATATAGGTTTACGAGTTGATTATTCTGTGTGTAATCGAGTTATCTTTGTTATTTCGTCTCCGTACACAGCTGTGCAAGCAATCGATAACATTAGATAACTCATTGTTTTCGATAAACACTTGCGTGATACGATCTCACTGTCATTAAATAATTCTTAGGAACAAGAAAATAAATTGACGTCCAGAAATATCTGTATTAGTAGGTTTATTATATTAAACTGAGTGCGATTCATATTGCCGGCATTAAAGCATTCGAAATACTTTGTTGCCTTACATAAAAATAGCGGTGTAGATGTAAAATAATTCTACAGTTACATCTGTATCGTCGTTAATTAAACCATATTAAGTTTCCTTCCACGTTAAGACTGGTATTTCTAGTAGTAATCTAAATCTGTCGGATTGTATTTACAAGAGTTTTTGATCGGTAATTTATTTGCGTAATTGAATTCAAATTAGTGTTTCAGAAACGAGTCAGACTTGTTTATTCGCGAATCGCGATTGGCCAGTTTCCGTCCTCGTCAAAGCGAAACAGAACGGTAAAAGTAAACATTTAAAACGAAAATCGGTCGTTCAGTTGCAAAATGATTGATATTATTAGAATTGTTTAGTTAGATAGTATTTATATGAAACGCGATATTGTGTAGATTGTACTATCAGTTGCTTGTGTAGTTGCAACCAGGTTATCGACTGTCGTGTTTGTGTTTCCTATCAACGAATCAACGTACCGTTTGTGTGCGTTATCTCACTTATCTGCGTACAAAATACGTATGACATACCGCCTATTTTTAGTACCATTCGGATTGTAACAGGAATTCATCTTTATCGTTTTATCGTGGCCAAAGTCACATGAGTTTGTTGAATCGTAGGTAATAATAAAATGAGTCCGTAGACGTGTTCAGTCATTATAATTATCGAATATGCTGGTACATTATTACCATATGGAACAAAACACATTAAACGGCCATTAAATAATCATGAGTCATATCCGCGCCCATTAAACCCATCGAGACGTTACACTTACAAATAAGTCAGAGTTTTCAATGCAGTGTATGTGTAAATTACAAAACATTAAGTATTCGCGTGTTACCGCTAACACGATTAGCGCAAGGCCAAAACAGATACGCGACCTCTTTGCTTGTTTTTGCGAACGTCGCGAACAGGTTTACCTGTCAATTCACCCACGTATCCGCTCACCCGCATAGGACCGCGATAAAAACGCACGACACAAACGATTTTGCACAAGTGAAACTGTAAAAAAACTAATTAGTTTTTACGCGTTTGGCACTCCTGAGCGATCACGCGAACCGGAATATCACGCTGACCGGACTCGTCGTCGAATTTCAAGAAGGCTTTATTTACATAGCGTTGAAATACATGTCAAGATATTTTCGTCCCGAGTCATGTATTGTGAACCACTTTCTTGTTTTCAAGGGTACCTACTTATTTGGTTATGGATGTTAAACATTCATATTTGGAAATAATAATGTCTCGTTTCAATTGTTTTGTATATATACATGATATAAAACATTCAATCACTGCGTTCCAGATTATTTTCAAATTCTTTCAAACTCTCTTGAATAAGATAGCTCTTGGGCTTCCGTAATCGAATTCTGAACAAATGGTAACCTTCTGTTTGTGGTAAATTTTTCACATCATTTTCAGTAAGTATGTTATTGAATCAGTCGCAATTATATATAGCGTAACTATTTAGAAAATAACACCAAACAGAGATCGTATGGATTGTCGCGGAATAGTTGGCAGTTTGCCAAATTGTTAGCGCGTTGTTAAATGCTCCGGTATGTTGGTCAACGGTCGATATTTGTTTATGTTCTACTAAATTACATCGCCTATAAATAGCTGGCAGTTCACACGCACTTTGCGGTTTAATTCTCTCATATTGCAGCTAGATCTGGCAAACTACAATGCCACTGCAATGTTGAGTTTCTCACTAATTGCATCAAATCTCGAAAACGTTTGCTTTTATTTTAACCAATATTCAGTCCATTATTCTCAAGGATTAGTTAAAGAGAGTTAGACTAAGGTATGGTAAGTAGTAACTGCTGCTTAGCGGCAGACAATAGATTAATAAGATAAAGTGACAGGTCCGCAGACCTCTGTTTAAAGTGCATTATCTATTGTAGGTGAGTATCTAGTTGAATGGACGTTATCTTGCTGTTAAGTGAGAGCAAGATAACTTGCATGTTTATGCATTCATTTTCAATTGCATTATGCAAAACATTCCTACTCGAATTTTATCAAATTATATCTGTATTGTTTATTGTAATTGTATAACCTTCACTACTAGTATATGTAACGGCACGTAGGTATTAGCGTTGATTCATTCTATACACAGTGTATGTACCAATGTTTCCCGTTTCAATAATATTAACAAGTCATACCTATGTTATGTATGATCTTAAAGAATTTTATTTGTGTTTCATAAATATTAACAGACATCAGTTCGAGGAACGAGCTCAAAAAAACTTCATCTATTTTTTATTGCTAGTCATTCATACAAACGGTCCATATTTATTTTTTTACATCGACGTGGGGGATTTTTTACTGTCAGCCGTCAATGTGGAATACTGTTTTGAGTGCCAAATCACATCATAGCTTCAAGTTTCGGATGGCTTATAAGTTTTCTGTAATGTTATTTTATAATATTTAAAAAAAATTTAACACTTAGCAACACAGTTTTTTCTGTCGATATGAACTTTTTATTGAACGAGCTACACCGAGCGATAGTGGACATTTGCCCTTCTTTTCCGATTATGTAGTACATAGTGAGTGGGCTAGCGGGTGGCTGCCGGGTAGCTAATGGATGGATAGGTGGACTGGACGGGCGCTCCATGCATCGCCGTCAGGTGCGCGCTCTTTGTATGCGCGGAGGGAGCCTCCCCATTTCCATCCCCTCGTCTCCTGCTCGCCTCACACCCGCACTGCCGTTCACTTGTTGCTACGTTGCCTGCTACGTCGCCGCCGTGCGACTAGCGCGGATCGCTCCCCCCTGCCCCCCGCGCCGCCGGTTGCCACTTCCCCGCGTTTCAGTTCTTTGTGCGCCATCGAGGCTTTTGCACGTCTATGTTACAACTACGAAACGAATCACTTTAACGTAGTCGTAGGTATTATAACTTATACACGGAATATAGCATAGCCATCTGGTGTGGTGTGAGTGTGTGCAGGTGAACGCCTGACTGCTTTTATTCGACTTCCTAACCGCTTTCAAGGACATAATTGGATTGCTTTTTAAACTTCAACGGTCGTCGAGCATCCTCAATTAGGAAATTGTGTTATTGTGACTTGTACTTTTGGGTGAAAATTACTAGTGCACTCTGTGACGAAGAATTTTTTTTCTGGAAACCAGGAACGAATTAACATTAAATTAATCGAAGAGTAAGTACATAATGTGCTATATTTATACTTCCGCCGCTATCGCGTTATTCATTTAGACATTATGGGGTTATCTAATCGTGGACTTTTAAACCATTTGCATGATCATTATGTAGGTATTTTATAATAAAATGGAATTCTTAAATTATAAATTCAAATTAAACTTTAATATGTCGTTTATATTTTATAACTTGATATTTTCCGATTAGTATAATACTGGCTTGAAATGTCAGACGTTATGAAATGTAGCTACACGTAGACTCGTCGTTTTGAATGAATACTAGAAGGGGCGTTCTAGGAAATTACTGTGGTTTTTTACATTTTGTACATGTGCATTGGGTTTCTTTGAGCTGTGCATTGCAGTAGCGTTACGTGCGTTTGTGCCACGTTATCAAATAGCTCGCTCGGACCTTACTTTAGACATTCTACGTGTCTACTTAGACTACTTAGAGTACTTACTCTACATTCTTCAATTTCATTATTGGTAAATACGTTCAAATACTAAAACTCGTAACATGGATTTGATAGTGAGGAAACAATTTTGTTTTAAATAAAATCTTCCACCTTACGTTGGAACGCACCGCTGTGCTTGAGGAATCTATGAAGCATTCGTTTATCTATGTGAATATAAAATAGTGAGCATTGTCAAAGTAATCAACTTTATCGCATGTCTTATCGAGTCGCTTATTTATTGTGCTTTCTAATGATCCATTGCGTTCCAATTGTTTGTGATTAGTCATTGTTAGTTATGATTAGACGCTGCATAATTGAGTGATACCATTTTGTTTCACATAATTATCCACTTGTAATACAATAGCGCTCTTATGGACACGATAATGTAATAATGATAGATACATTGAACAAAAGTCACGAGTGCTTACCGTGAGTTACTATTTGTTATTAATTATGTATATTCTCTTAA
>DWUN01005040.1:0-10166 GCA_018249975.1 Passova gellias | reverse complement strand
AGACCCCCGGCTTCCCTGGCCGGGACATGCGTAAACTGCATTTCCTGACGAAAAAAAAAAAAAAGGACCTATACTTACTATAATGATTTATTTTATGCACGTAAAGTGAGGAAAAAATTAATACCTTTATCGCCACATCTATGTTAACATTTAACAGTTTTACAACATTCAACACAGCAATATCAGATATCGGATCGGATTCGATTTTAAATAATTTAATGTCAACTTACCTAATGATTTATATTTATTGAAATGGTTTTTTATATTCATATTTATTGTATTGATCTCAAAATTTTGATCCATTGTATTTAAATTATTTTAGTACACCCCATGTTAGTTAGGTTAGTAGTAAACTGACCAAAATTGTATCTTGTTGTGTATTTGTTATAGTCATGAGTTTTCTTCAGACTATTGTATTATATCTGTCTCCTTTCATATAAAGACTGTAAAGCGAGTCGTAAGGGACAGCGTTTAGTTTATTAATTTATTTGCACTTAGCCAAAATATTTAGGTGCGGTCGTCTTTTCCTCAATTGTGAATACAGAATACGATACTTGACTTTAGTGTGCTTGTGCCAGTATGTGTCATTCCCATTATCACTAACTAGTCACGTCGCCTCCAATGGCATGTATTTGAATTTTCGTTTAATAAAATTTAATCTGATTTGTCGCTGTCATTGTCTTCTATCGACAGGAGTGTACTTTATAAATATAATTGTTTTAAAATTTTAATTATATTCTATATAGATATTTGTTTCGTCGTGATACATTTTTGTAAAAATGTTTCATATAGTTTGATTCTGAAGCAAGTGCTGATTGTGGTTTTATAGTGATTATAGCAATTTTAAGGTAAGTTGTTTCATAATACATATCTGTATCTTAAGTACATTTGTTAATTCAGTAGTTTTGCAATAAAACTACGGTTTTCAGTCCTTTGAATCTGTTTTGATTGAGTGATATCAAAATTTTGAATCATTTTGGCCGTTTGTTGTTACAATAAAATAAATTTAATTTCATTTAGAGTCCACGCGTACGGATTAAGAGGAAAATAAAGTATGTAGTATGGGGAAAACCATAAAATTTATACAAATTCGTACATGGTTAATACATTTTCATAATATATTGGATACATGTTCGTAAATGGGCAAATAATATATTTAAACTTTTATATTCATATTAGATACTCATTTATGAACCCTATGTCTACCCTTGTATATAGTTGTATAATTAATTTTTAATGGTCATAATTTCAGTTGTATGTATCTGTGGCTATGTTGATTTTTTTTTATTATTAAAAGCATTTTCTTAGTTAGTGAGAGTCAGTTTACTCAGAAAACAAAGACTAAAGGAAATTAATACACTTCAAACTTTGTTTCAGATGCTAAGAGGAAGAGTGCAGCACTTACTGCATTGCATTTTTTTTATATGTTTCATATTTTTCTTCTTAGTCTTCGCTGGAGCCATTAATTTAGATGACAAAGAGAGACAGTTCCCAGATCCATGGGAAACATATGGGATTTACGGAACCATAATTTTGTACACCCTCAGACTTTTAATATTATTAACACTACCTCAGGTCCTGTGTAATTTTGCAGGATTAACTTTGTTTAATGCTTTCCCTGGTAAAATAAAATTGAAAGGGTCTCCATTGTTAGCACCCTTCATATGCATCAGGGTTGTCACAAGAGGTGGTTTCCCAAAATTAGTGAAGAATAATGTAACAAGAAACATGAACCTGTGCATAGATGTAGGTATGGAGAACTTCATGATTGAAGTTGTAACAGACAAAGCTATAAATCTGCCAAAACATAGACGAGTAAGAGAAGTGGTCGTTCCACCGGAGTATAAAACCAAAACTGGAGCCCTTTTCAAGTCGCGAGCCCTGCAGTATTGCTTAGAAGATAATGTTAATATCTTAGCAGAGAATGATTGGATTGTCCACTTGGATGAAGAGACATTATTGACTGAAAACTCAGTGTGCGGTATATTAAATTTTGTGTTGGATGGTCAGCATCAATTTGGTCAAGGCTTAATAACTTATGCCAACGAGGAAATTGTCAATTGGTTAACTACACTGGCAGATAGTTTCCGTGTGGCTGATGACATGGGAAAATTGAGGTTCCAATTTTATATGTTTCATAGGCCTCTATTTGGTTGGAAAGGATCTTATGTTGTAGCTCAAGTGAGTTCTATTGGCTTTACTTCTAGTTAAAGAGGAGTTCAACTGATTTTATTAGTTGGATGATATGTGAAACTAATTTTAAATTAAACTCCAATAAATGAATAGTATGCACCATACTATTCAGTGATCATTTTTGATAAAAATTGCAGCAGTAAATTTATCTCACCATTATAATGTTTTTAAAGTTATGTATAATTGAACAGAACTACATCATAATATAGCATGCTTTTATTATGATTTTGGACTTTAGACTTTCTGCCATTGCATATAAAATGCATTGGCTTATTCAGACATTATGTGATTTTTAAAGCAATTTAAAAAAGGTGGGTGATAATTTGGAAGGTAATAAAAACATTACTTTATTTACAGGTAAGTGCCGAGAAGAAAGTTTCATTTGATAATGGACTTGATGGATCTGTAGCTGAAGATTGTTATTTTGCAATGAAAGCATACAATGAAGGATATTCCTTCAACTTTGTTGAAGGAGAAATGTGGGAAAAATCCCCATTCAGTTTATGGGATTTCATCCAGCAACGGAAGAGATGGATTCAAGGTATACTTTTAGTAGTACATAGCAAGAAAATTCCATTTATGATAAATGTATTTCTAGCAATATCTTGTTACTCTTGGGTTACATTGCCCCTTTCTACTAGCAATATTATTCTAGCAGCATTTTGCCCAATACCATGTCCTCATATTTTTGATTTAATATGTGGATTCACGGGTGCTGTTAATATTTATATGTATATATTTGGTGTTATTAAGTCTTTCTCTATGCATAGATTTGGTCCCTTAAAATTCATTTTATTTATTAGTGGGGCATTAGCTACCATACCTTTTAATGTTGTTATTGAAAATGTAGCTGTTATTTGGGGTATCCTAGGCAAAAAACACAAATTTTATATTGTCAACAAAGAAATTAAGATTCCAGTGACAGTATAAGTTGTGATGCAACATTGGTATTATCTTGAAATTTTTGCTGTTAAGTATATGAGTAAGCGTACAAATGTATAGGTTAATCTACTTTTATTTTATTATTCAAATGTTACATGTTTCGAGTAACATCATTGCATAGACAAATCACTGGTTCTATATTTGTTACCAAAGAATGTAAAAATAGCAATTAAATAGTAAGGTATTAAATATAATACATAAATTTATTAAATGCTGCCAATTCTTGTACTCATATTATGAAAGTATGTTAGAGTTTGGATCTGAAATGTAGCAGTGTATGTACAACTAAGATGTACCAAAAACCATAAACAACATAATATGATGTGTTGAACATGTAGAATTTAATGCCATGACTGTTCATTATTATTATATTCAATTACTTGAGAGTTATTTGACCTATTAATTGGATGCCCATGCAACCTCAAAAATTACAAACTTAGTGTAAATGCGACAGCCATGAAATGAACAAGCATGTGTGCTGTATTTAAGACACTATCATTTATGGTTCATAGCATGATTGTATCATACCAACTATGGTCAGTATGTTTCCTTGCGGTCATAAGTGGTAATTGCCGCATATTAAAAAATGGGAATTGTACACTTCATTGATGATAATGCATAGACAAATACAAATCAATCAATAACTTTTATTTTCAATGTAGCATTTCAAAATAACGGGATAGGTGTACAGTTGTAAAAATTATTAGTGAACTAATAGAATTTAATGTTGTTCTGAAATAACCACTCATGATAAAACAACCAACACAATTTTATTTGTCATTCGAGCTTGAGTTGTTACATTTTCACTTTAACTAGCTTGTCAAATGTTACCTAGTGAATATTCATTTCACCAATTTGATTGTTATGAATTCATATTCCATTGACTATATGTATATTATTTCAAATATTTTTTAGTAAGTATATTATGTATAAATAATGGTATTCATTCATCAATACGAGAAAATCGTACTCATTTAGTAGATATTGTAACAACAATATTCAAAATTAAAATAAATAAATGTAAAGTGTTCTTAACTTAGTCCATATTTTATGTATAAGCTTTTGTATATAAGTTCGAGTACCTACCGTAGATGATAGATAATTTGTGATAATCCGAAATTAACTATGGTCATAAAGGTGAGTTGCTTTTTATACTGTTTTTATTGTGATCAGTATTATAACTTTCTAATAATGGTGTCAGTAATGGTGGGTAATGATACATAATCAATGATACGTTTATCAATACCAACTTAATAAATAACTCAAACACATTGACGGTAATTTATTGAAGGGTGATGCAAAAAGAAGTTTGGCTTTTTAAAAATTTAATCAACATTGATCATTAAAATATAAATAAATAAAAATAAGTGTTATTTAAAAAAAATATTAATTACAGGAGTCTTCTATTCTTTTATTTTGTAGGTGTCATACATGTCAAGTATGAGTACCCACACTAATAAAAACAGTATTTTGTCTAATTATTCTGTAACTATTTTTATACATTTCTTTTGTATGTATTTTAGGCAGTTCCTAGTCTTTGATGGCTAAAAGTATTACTTATGTATTTTTATAGTTTAAAACATCCCATTTGACTAGTCATGTAAACTTAATGTTCACGCACAATAAATAAAAGATTTTATTTTTAATTTTTTCCATTACACAGCACAAGTAGCTCTTCTGTCAAATTGTTTTATTTCTGGATTATCGCTTAAACGTAAATTGCTACAGTTTAAAATTTCACTTGTATGTAATACTTGAAGTTTCAACATTTTGAATTAGAGTCATCATACGACAGTGTTACATAGTGATATAGACAACTATATGGCTACAGGCACAAGCCTGTAGCGATTTGTTTCTCGCTCATAAAAGCAGGAGCTGAAATAAACGTTAGTTTGTTTTACAATAAAACCTTTTTTATATGTAGGCACTTAGGAATAAAAATGTTTCAGTTCTAATTATGGCTGTTTATTTGCATGCGGATGTGGCTGTTTTATGTAAGTACCACCTGACAAGAAATGTATGTATCCATAAGTATACTTAAGTAAAATACGTGCGTGCTTGGTGCTCGACTATACCTATAAACTAACAATCCAATCTATCAGACTCGACCTCATTTAGCGAGCGTATTCTATGCAAAAATGACATGGGCGTCTATCTATGTACTCGTATCTACATATTACAAACAATTGTTAAGTTAAAAAAATACCATACATTCCCATGCATGTTTCCATACATAACATACAAGAGAATTTATATACAACTTCATGTTCATTATGCAAATAGATTATAAAATGAATTCGTTTTAAAATATGTAATGTCCTTTGATAATTACAACCGACCATAATAGGTAGGTAACTAGTAGTAGCGTTTATAAGTTTTTTGGGTCACAATTACCTTACATAATAAATTGGTGTTATAAAAAATGTGATTTGTCCGTATTTGATATTAGACTTAAGTTGTGTATTTGAATCTAGTACATACCATAAACGGTCATAGGTTAATTTAATAAAGATTTGCATTCGAAAGCTTTTTTTTATTAAATACTTACCTAAAATTTTATTAAGTCCTTACTACGCAACACTGACCTATAATACCCGTACATTGTTTATCATTTATGTAAGTAGCGACGAATATGTGGAACAGAAAAGTGTTCAAAAATGAAAATTTAACCGTTGTATTCAATCAGCGTGAATGTGTCAATGTAAGAGCGTAAAATCGTTAAAAATACATAAATAATGCCAATCTATGTATAACAACAATTTTTCTGTGGATTCGCCAGATAATTTTAATCGGCTAAGGCAGCTATACGCAACTTTGTATAATATCTTTATATACATACATATGTACATACATAAACATCAACTAATGACAAAAAATGTTAAAATATACGCGATGAATCCGCTCTTTACATCAAATTGCAACAATCGTGATAACCTAAGAAAACATTAGCAATTTTTTTAATTTTTGCGGTTTGCGACGTCGTGACTGACACGTGTCGTGGCCCCAATGAAAAATAAATTGAGTAGGTACCACTGGGCTGTAGATGCCCATTGTGTATATTAAAAAGAGTCAATCATGTACTGACCTTGATTGTTATGTGGATAGGGAAACGGACCAGAAAATAAGAGGCGCGATAATTAACTCATTGGTCGTGTTCAACTGTCGCCCTAGTTTCATCCTGTGATTTCACTACTATAAGCACTATAGGAACGGTGAAACTATAAGGTCCGCGGCAATTGGAAGCAATTCAGTCGCACATTTAATAAACCTCGCTACTAATTGTTCAGTAACGAGTTACTAGGTTAGGCGAGCTACTACTAATAGGCGCAAAAACTACTGGGCCGGTTTCAAAAATTCTTTTAGTATTTGATTGCTACATGATTACTGATCAATATAGGCTAAATTAATTACTAACCTTTCGCCGCGACTTTGTCCGCGTGGAGCAATTTGTATCTACATTATTTGCAATAGAAGTATCCTAGGAAATTAAAATGCTGCCCAACGTCTAACGATCAAGTCGCAGGAAAAACCTAATTTTTAATAACAGAAACAACAAATTGAACCACACGCTGCCTTGTACCACTCATCACATAATTACAGCGGCTGCTGATATTAAGTTACATTAATTACGTGCGAGACAAAAAGAGAGAAATGGTAGCAAATGCTGTCATAAGTACCTACACTGCACACCTGTGTTTTGCCTCATTGGACGCTGTACACATATAGATGTGTATCTTCCACACCTCGTTCCATCTTTATATTATCTGTGAATAGTGATTGTTTACATTGTACATACAATAGATAGCATGCGTCCTGACTTTATAGATTTTAAGTTACCAATATAAGTAACCCATTCACGTCTGTATCCAATGAAGAGTGAAATTGTTCCTTTGATTACCAACAGTAGTGTTCTTATCTCGGATGATAAAATTTTAACACTTTCCGTTTCAAGAGCTCTTTAAACACATTAAACAAAACATCGCTATGACCTAATAGAAAAAGGCGCAGTAGCGCTGCTTCTGCAATCAAGTTTTAAATGTGAAGTTTAAAATTACATACTGCTGTGAAAATTAGTGCTTGAGGTTTTTGCTTATTGTGTGGTACGATCAGAGCACGAGCGATTTAGAAGTATTTAGGTCCACCTACCTTTGACTACACTTTTGTAACGTTACTTGGATGTGTAGGTCGGTCATGTATATGTCCAATCACTTTTGCTTTGTTGTAGGTGCGTATCGGAGATAGAGCCCATATATCACGTACTTCGTATCAGCTTCGTATCAGCCCTATTAGTGGTCCGTTGCATATGTCCATGGGCGGGAGCGGCCACTCGTGACTGCTGCCAGCTCGTTCGCTACTCTCATAGTATAAAAAAAAAACTTCACACCGAGGCAACTGCTTTAGTTTTGTTACATGCAAGCTCACACCTTCGGTCTGGTGCCTCAAAACATCAACTTAGCCCTCTTGACTCCACGCTAAGACAAAAAATTCGATCAGTAGATAATCCCAAGATTGCTGACTAGCTCGAACATCGGAGCCGGCGGAGAAATGTTGCATTTCTCTCTGTGTTGTACTGTTTACTCAATGGTGGGTATTCTTCAAAGTAACCATTCTTACATCCTCCACTCGCCGTAGAAAAAAGTTCGGCATGGAAGACGGCTTACCCCCGACGTATTTCCCAGGCGCTTATGACATGGGCTTCAGAGCTGGCAACGTATTGCTGTTACATTTGGTTTTTCAAATTTAATGTTCGGAGGTCACGAATATACACACATTATAATACACATACAATATAATACTTTTTATTCCGCCCAGACACAGAACAAACAAATGTGTTCATCACATAAATGTTTGTCCTGGGTGTGAATCGAACCCACGACCTCAAGTTTTACAGTCGTGGTCTGTATCCAATTGAGCACGAGTCCAATCAATAAAAATATCACATTTTCACATACTGTATAAATTCTCATTGATTGAGAACTGTTCTGAACCTTAACAACAGAGGACATCTTTCATATAAAAATTTAAAAAGTACCGTATCCACAGATTCCTTTAGGTACTATCCTTTCGAGTTAACTGTTTATTAATATTTGTAGCTCATGTAAGATGTTCATATTTATTCCGACATGTTACATATACATCTTGTTTGAGATTGGCACAACAGCATAACACAAGACGGTGCGGCCATACAAGTTGCGAAACAACGTTCTAAAACAAGATTCGCAACATGTTACACGACTTGTGCCTTAATAGAATTTCATACAAATGTGTGCATGTATTCAACTAACGTTGTTATCTACACCCGTAACTTTGGCATGTTTCAAATGAATAAAAAATATTTCAGATAATTACTTGCTACTCGTATACAAGGCGTGATAAATATTTTGCAACTTGACATGAATGACAAGTTATATACTGGTATATTGTTTTGTAAGTATTGTATAATGAGTGAAATACTTATTATTCATTTAGGAAAACTGGTCAATTGTACTTAAAATTATTCCACAAATTAAATAGTACGTAAGTAAATTGCTACAAAAATATGTATCTTAGATGACGTTATGACTACAATGAGATCAAAATTTCAACTAGATACCATTATTTTACTAACGGGGGAGGAAACTTTAAAAGCTACCGCGGTGAATTGAGCAACACCGGTTAATGTGGTATTCTTACCGCATTGAAATCCCCTCGGTGACCTTTCTCTGCATTATTGGAGGAATCCGGGATTTCTGTATGGAACGCAATGATGTCCTCTTTCCTTCTGTTCACAACAGTTGGTGACTACACACATCGTCGTTCTTACCAGAATCACTTGCTGTAGCGTAACTCTATTCTGGTTCCAAGCTACAAGGACAAATTTGAAGTAGGTAACTACTTAGCAGATTTCTTATATACCTATCTACGGTTATTCCACCAATTATACCTATTTGTGATCAGAACTACTGCTTTCATATAACAAATAGAAAAAAAGGCATAATGTTCTCATGGTAAAACTACATTTAACTAAGCCACTACATAGTGTAATATAAGAAGTTATAAAAGAAGTCTTTGTTATCACTGTAGGGCTTTATTCTAGGTGCAATAAGTCCAAACGTCGGGGTAAATTTACAAAAATATATGTCATTATAATATTTAAATGAGATTTTATAAATAGAGGTTCCAAGAAATCGAAGAAAACCATTATTTCCTATACTACCTATGTGCCAATAAATTAAAGCGTAGATTCATGCAATAGAAATGTATTATTAGATATTATTGAACTTTTATTATTGTATTGTTATGCAAGGAATTATTAACATTATGTATAGCAGAAATCAGGAGCGAGCCTAATGAGTTACCCTCTTTAAAACATTCCTAAAGCGGAATTTAATTTGATAATTAATTGACTCCTACATAGACAGCAGTGCTCTTTTAATTGGCTATACTTATTTATATGTGAGTTGACATTTGAATGGGTAGATCGTCTATTAGATACGTAATACATGGGATAACAGGTATCTACATCTAAGTCGAGCGTGCCTTATAGAAAAAACGATAGTGGCTCCATTACTGTAAGTGCAGACACGATCGAAAGCAATCTATTAAAAGTTTGTGGACAAGTGGTTCAGATTGATTGAAGAGCTCATTTTATTTGCGCTACGTCTCACAAGGGACTAATGGAACAATTAATCGATGGCCGAATACTGCTTGCTGTACTGCCTGTCCTCTATCTTCTGAAGTACAACAAAGGATGAACATGTGTCCTTTATCTTGTAAAGTACCCACGAAAAAGGAAGAACATTACGTCTGTGACTTGGTATTGCCCAATGAAATATCTGACTAGGTTACGTCGTTACGTGTCAATTTTGGTTTTGAAATAAAGTCATACCTTCAAAATCATTACATAGTATAAAACAAAGTCGCTTTCTCTGTCATTGTCTGTCATGTCCTCTTGTTCCCTTAAATCCTTAAAATTACGCAACGGATTTTGATGCGGTTTTTTTTAATGAATAGAGTAATTCAAGAGGAAGGTTTATATGTATAATATATAG
>DWUN01005039.1:0-10166 GCA_018249975.1 Passova gellias | reverse complement strand
ATATTATTTGTATAGATATTCGTATGTTGTCAGTAATTTATAAATGTAGCCTATGTGAAGTTTGAGATGAACGGTCTGGTACTATAACAGAGGATCTTGTTGCTAATTGGGTATAAAGAAGTCTGTGGGGTAAATAAAAAATGAAGGATACAGTTAGATTTTAAAGATAAAGTGGTTGCAACGGGCGGTTCACACGAACAGAAATTTTTTGTCGGTAAAGGTGTTTTCGAGGCAGCGCTTCGCAACTCCTATCAAAGGACTTCCCAGATACATAAAAACACTGACGCCATCAAAATAGACCGATCGTTGACAGTTTTGGAACTATAGGCATATTAAAAAAAATCTCGAAATACATTTTTTTAATACAATTATGTAGCGGCCATTTTCAATTTGCCTAGCTAAACATTTTACGTTTGTATAAATAGATTTATTTTTAAACAGTAAAACAGCAAAAAGCGTTGCGAAATAAAGGTAATTTATATAACGGCATACTTTACGAAGTTCAATAAATTTTTCTTTATATGAAATGTAAATAATAATAATGATTAAAAATAACAGTTTAAGGTAAATAAATACATATTATGATAATTATGTGAAATGAAAAAGAATATTTTTATTATTTGGTATAATTATCAATTTGCATATTATCTGCAGTGAGAGCGTAAAAATGTACGTATATGTTCATTTTTTTTTAATTATTGTTTACGGCCCTTACTGTATTTGAATTTCAATGTTCACAGATTAAAAAGAGTCAGTTTTTTTAAAAGACCTGCCGACATATCTTTTTTTACCTACATGTAATAGTCCCAATACATTCCCAATATAATATTCCCATTCAATACCAATATATTTACTTTATCAGTCAGTGCATATTATTTTAGCGTTTAAACCTCAAACTCATAGAAATAGAAGTATTTATCATTGTACCAAACGAATAGATATTGTTTGTAAGCTTTTACTTAGTACTTCAGTGTTAATAGTTACGAAATTACATTCAAAATACTTAGGAGAAATGTAAATGTTTATATTTTCACAATGTTTACTACGCATTTAAAGCCGCTAATGCATAGCCTTAGTGGGCCCTTCGTTGCGCAGGTACCAACAGCGGTTTGTACTTTAAAAGCTAATTGTTTGCAGCGCAGACGCTCCGCAATAAATAATGCGCGGCAATTCATCAGAATCGGTCGGGTATTTCTGCTTCGCGCCATAAGACGCCGCCTTAGGAATGTCGACCGACTAGCTTCGCTTCGAAATCGGCAGCTGTGAAAAAACAAAGAGACATACGCTCTCCCTCCGAGAAGGCCGTCGGCCGAGTGAAGCTAACCTAGCTCGCTAGCTAGCTCGATTTTCCTCCCACAGTAAGCGCGTCTGTACGTACAACGAACTTCACATCACACACATATACATCCATACGCTCGTGTAGAATGCCGCTGCGCTGATTTCCTTCCTCGAGTACCCCTCCGCGCGAGACGCCGGACGAATCGGTCAATTTCTAACGAATCTGCTACATATCCACCGACAACTGCATTCATTTCTTGTAGGAGAGTGTCATAAGAGTATGTGGACGCGAAGTATTCGTCAGGACGAGGCGTATTTTCAGAGCATTTCGTGAATGGCATAGAATTAGCCGGGCGAGGGACGCGGGGCGGGCGCCGCGTCAGCGCCCGGAGCGCGGCGACCGGCGACCGCTACTCGCCGCCTCGCGTCGCGCTCGCTAGTCGTGTTCACGGCGCCACCGGAATAGCACGCGCGGCTCTCCTTAGAATCGGCTGGCACCCGAATAATGTTTCAGTGTTTGACAAATTCAATCGGAGGTCTCGGAAGAAGTACCGTATTTAATTTGCACCGTTTAACCGACCGCATATTCTCAGTGAGTGTTGCGCAGTGTGTACGGAAAAAACTTTGTCGAAGATTCTGAAGAATCTTGTGTAATTCGCCGGTTGCGGCCGGTTCGCGTTTTGCACAAACTTTTCGGTGAGTGAAGCGGCCATTGCTTATAACATTGTGTATAGATTAGTGTTAATTATTTAGTCATAGCCATGTCTGCACGGCTCTGAATATGTGCGGGTAGATAAGTATGGAGATATTCTTTAGTGGAGACCGGCTGGGCGTTGCCGGTACGAGTCGCGGCTTGGACGACGGTTCTGCGAAAAGCCGGCAGCGGCACCCGAATTCTTGGCGTTGTTGGCGTTATTTTATATCTCTACCCGAACTAAATTGGCGGTAGTGGTGTAAAATATTGTTAACGTTTCGCAGTTTCGTTTGTGTAAATTTTAGCGGGTACTTGTGTATGATTGTTAATCAGTGTTAACTAATTTGAAATCGATTAATTAGGTCTGTAGGTCGTATTTGTATACCGATATTTCAAGATGGATTCAGTGTTGCACAACTCGGATAGTAAAATGTGAAACATTGTGTTTATCTGACGATACAGTTGTAACTTCTAATTTACAGACAAATAACGGGCGCTTGGTAAAGCGTATTACGACCTGAGTTCAGGTGGGAAAATAATGAGTGTATTTTATGAACCACTTATGCTATAATTTTTACATGTTATAATTTTACACTCTCATTATTTTTACATCTAGATTTAACTCTTCGTAACATATTTTAGAATCTCGCGGGAATATGATTGTATTAGACATTTTATAACTGGATTAAAAGATATATTTACACGAGTTTGTTTATATTTGACTTGTGTTCTTAAAATTTAAAAATTTGAGATCGATTTTTAATATAACTTGTATTTTCATTCTTGTACATCAAATTTCGTATTTGTGAACTGGCAATTTAATACTTAAATTGGTATTCATTTATTCTTAAAATTTATTCCTCAAATAATAATATAGAAAATAATTAAGTTACTTTCCAATTTTAATTATAATTTCTCTGACTAGATGGTGCAAACTAGGCATTATAATATGAAGTGTCTTTGTGATTAAAAGTTGCGCCATTAAAAAATAAAATTATGACAACAATATGGCCATAAAGTTATCCGTCTAAAAATATTATATTAAATTAATTTTTAAACTCACATTAAATTAATTATTGCCAAAAATGCTGAAAGATTTCCGCGTTTTCTTAGTAAAACCAACGCAACAATGGCTTATTTTGTTCGCGTTGTTATGATTTAAATACTACATACACAATTATCGCGCTCATTGGATATAAATATACATAGCAGCGTTATTGCGAGGATAATACATAATAGCGGGAAAATAACACGAAGCGTCGCTTTATTGGTAAACATACATTCGCGCCATTTCTTGCTTGTAAACAAAAACAGTTTCTATGCCGACTGGCTACCTGACAAGCGCAGATAATATAGAAATATTCCCGGAAAAGGAAGAACGGATGCGTTGCTTGCCAGGTAGAAAACTCCAAATCTATAAAAAAAAGTCGCGGGGGTGGCTGGCGGGACAATGACTATCTAATTGTTGGATGAACTGGGATAGGCCTCAAGGCCAATGTACCCTTTAAAACAGTACGTTTTCGGATCCAGACTTCAGTCTAGTTTCGGACTTCGTGGTGTACACTTCCTGCCTCAGTGTCCATCGAGAGTGCTCTAACGGGATTTGTAAATACGAGGGGTCACCACCCCTTGTGACTATACAGAATAGAATACAACTCGTTTTTGCCAAATTTTTACGAATAGTATTTATAACAATACAATAATAGTTTGTGATAGTTCTGTGAGCAACTTGGTGCAATATATAAGGTCATAAAAGTTTTTAAAAATATTTTTTTCTTAGCATATGTCATTAAATTCATATTTCTATTAATTTAACACTAAAATAATAAAACCTGCATTTGATTTACGAATTTAAAAGTTTTTTTTTCATACCTCGATACTGCTAATTTGTTAGTTCACGAATCATATTCCGAATTCGCGATTGCTTCCGTTATTTTTGTTTTGTCAATTATGGAATCGGCGCTGATGAAAGTTTAAAACGTAATAATTGTTTATTGAAACAAATGAGTGGCGGCGTGTGTGATGTTTGTGTTTTCTTTTGTTACAGACGGTGTGCGTGGAACCCATCGCGCGCATCGTCCTTGTGATAAGAGGGCCCTGTGATATCGACGAGTTCGTCTTAGCTTTAAAAACTAGTTAGTCTTTAGATATAATAAAAATGTCGCCGCCGATCGACACATTACTCCAGTTCGACACATTGTACAATTTGGACGACGAGTCCATGGAGCTCACCCAGACGTCGGAATTCTGGACCCAAGTGCAGTATGAAGCGGAGCGGCTGGACTTGGTGCCGCCCGCTGACATGGCCAACATTATGTCGGACAGCGACGTGGACTGGCGGATAATAGACACGCCGGAGGACCACAAGGACAACATCGTCCACCACGACTGCATGTGGGCCGGGTCCTGCGTGGACTCGGTGCACCCCAGCAACACGTTTATATCGGTCACCCCCGGCCAGAGCCTGCTGCGGCGCGACATGTCGCCGCCGAGACCGGAGACGCCACCGTCGTTGGACGGGGACGAGCCACCACAGTTCCGGCACGCGGTCGACGTGGCCGGCACAGCGTTGCGTCTCCTGAGGGATTCGGCCGCGGTCGCAGCCGACCACTCTTACACCTTCGCTCGCCAACACGTCGACTGCCTCGGTGTCCAGACGCCGTCAGACTCTTGCGAATCAGGTCAGTATTTTTGTTTTTGTACTACAAATCTTAACGACGAATATTGTCTATGGCGATGTTTTTGTGAAAAAAAAACAACAACTATATATTATTTTACGTAACTGAAAACGCTCCGTGACTTTCTTCGTCGTTCAATTAATTGCGTCTCACCGACGGCCTCGGGTTTATGTAATATTTTAATATCGGATCACGTCTGTAGTCTTGACAAAAATGTCAATTGTCAATTGGAATCTATCAAGATACTGTACACCCCGTATCCCGAACGCATCGGAATGCAACATTCCAATTCGTAATCAATGCGTGCGGCCCAACATAGTGTACGCAATCAATCTTTATGTGATAAAAATATTAGATACGATATGATTTTTATATAAAGAATCATAATGTTATGTTTTGAATCGATCGTTTCAAATATCTTAATCGTCGTTGTCTGTAATTTGAAATTCAAATGGCTGGTACCGGGGACGCTTTAGTTGGGTTTATTGGAAATGCTCGGCGCGTTACGAATTGACAGCTAGCGGGATTGTTGGAGCTTTGACGACGACTTCCCAATTGTAAACGTCGATTATTTCGAATTGCTTCTTAATAATAACAGTAATAATTGAGACAAAGCTACACACGGCTATCTAATTCTAAATTAGGTTATATATATCAGTGTGCCGATCACACAAATGTTTGTTCTGGGTGGAAATTGAACCCACAATCTCCGGTCCGGCAGCCAGGGTCGATAACCGCTAGACCAACAGGCCAGTCATTGTAATGTACGTAAGTTTTTCGCTAAGTATTTTGGCCGCCCGCAGCTGAAAAAGTGAAAAGGGAGTCGTTTAATAATAGATCACGTTTGCAGCGTAGTGCGCTGTCCAATGTTGCCAAGTCGGCTGACTTGCAGCTTTCGATGTCCCAAATTCGGCGCTAAACGAATTTGAAAAGTCGTGCGTGCATACATGCAAGCGGTTCGGATAGCGGGTCTAATTGGGGTTTAAGGAGGCGGCGAGACGGAGCGAGCGGGGACGCCGCGGCACGCAGGCGTGGTGCCGCGCGCGGGAAACTGCGCGTATCGATCCACCCCCTCCGCAGTCTAGACGCACCCGCGCCTTTTCCGGAACCTTCGCCCATCGTGACCTTGAACGCCCCAACCTTCCTTAATGTCAAACACCACCCATCTTGCCGAATTGACACGTTTAATTAAAGCAGATTAGTCGCCACTACTTGCATGCACGCGTAACGAGATTGAACATTCTCGTAACTTCTACGAAGTTGGGTAACTGCGTCTCGTGAACTATACATTTTTCTTGTACCTGTAAGACTTTTCTTAGTTCCGATTTGGTAATTGGACTCTCGACAGAATCTTTCGGGACCGATTTACGATTGAAACAGATATAATTTCAAGAGCCTTATGACTATGTGACCAATTAGTGTCAAATCTCAGAAGAATGACAAGCTGGAACGTCATTACGATCAGCGGTAGTTCTCAGGATGTTCGGAGGCTGCGTGTGCCTGCCCTCCGAAGGTTAGGTTAGGGTCGCTCAGGTCGAGAGGTGCGTCAACCGCAATGTCCCGACATTGTTCTTCGCGTTTCCCTCGACAGGGTTAACATCCTCGCTGTCTGGACGCCTATTAAACATGACGAATACGGTCCTCTCATACCAATAGGACGATGGATCTAACGTTGCCTCAATTTCAACGCTCATTGCGGATCGGACCGAGGCCACCTGACTCACCCGTTATAGCATTAAATGTTGCAGTCAATACGAATTTGATATATTTACATTTACATTATCATCATTAGAACCCTAATGTTTGTCTCGTGCTTATAAAGCTATGTTCGATATGTAATTTATTGTAATAAGAAATTTTTTCTCTAAACAATTCAAATTTGAATTCCAATTGCTTATTTAATCGCAAGTACGAATACATGGTTTGCGTGCATGCAACGAATATTCCTTAACTGATATAATGATTCAAATATCTCCTCGATAACATTAAAAAAACTGAAAAGTGTTGCTCACCTCTAATAGGACACTACTCGATACAAAAAGGGTCACAATAAATTATTAATTTATTATAATGCTCATTTGCATAACGTAATTAAGTCGCAAACGACCTCTTTTAATAGCGCAGCTGAATGCATCACGTGAAACGTACAATGTTTTGTTATTAACATCGAACTTGCCGATAGCGCTGGGTAAGGTCGTGATGGGTTACCAGATCGAAAAAGAAAACTATGCGCCTAACTTTTCTGCAAATTTCCTTACATCTGCGATACGTATATGTGTGTAATACTTTCAATATGTGCATTCGGTAACCAGTTTTGTTTTTTCTTAGCAGAATCATTAGCTAAATGTTGCTTGTTACTGAATTTATCTGTAATGTCAGGAAAATTGCTCGTCTGGCAAACCCTACGTGGGTGGAGCGTGTTTGTTTACGACGTTTTCCCATCGCGCAAACAAACACTAGCCCGTTCTGAAATTGCAGCCAGTTAATCGAATGTAATCTTAAATTACACGTTATAAATAAATCAAACCTTTACGCCCGGCGCGCCGGTCTCACCTTGTCTATTCCGTTACTCTTACTAGTGTAAGAATGCAACGGAATGAAATGGAATCTCATTGAAGTTGAGTTCGCTCGGCCGACCGGTTTGGAGCGCTGCGCTTCCACGTCTAGCGCGACCGGATGACAATTTGATAGACAGCCCGGGCTTGGGAAACATCGATTACGGCTTGTAAATTTTATCGGCTTTTTTTTTTTTTTTTGTTAACGTCCATACGCGCGAAGGGCCCCTCGAGTGTGGCGGCCGGTTTTTTAATACGGATCCGGTACCGGCGGTCACGTTCGGTGCGAACGTTCGCGTTCGCTGGCGTCGGCGCGAATTTTGAAACGAATGCGCGCGAAATCGTCGCGTCGCGACACGCGGCTGTCGCATTTTCGCGCCAATATCGTCCGGCGCAACAACATGGCGTCACGTACGCGGTGTCGCGTACATTTTTACGTGCAACGGCGCTGTATTTACACGTCGCCTGTAAGACCGCGCACCAGATAATAAATCACGTTTATTATCAAACACGGAACGTCGTAAGCGGGGCGCATCCGACCGTCGCTCGAGTAACTCGCTTTTATGTCTCCATTTTATTGAAAAACGTAAAACACCGCGGCGGTAGGTAGGTAGGTGCGTCGTGTACGCAGCCCGTGTACGTCCGATTTCGCAATGGCGGTGTAGTTATTACGGTGCGCTATTATTACACGGCCGCTAACCTAATAAACTAGTCGGATAACCGCTTTAAATAGTCCGCTAGGTGCTTTTGACCTGCGCGTTATCTTGACAGATTGCGCGTTCGAGATCGTGATTTATGACATTAAAACTCTCGGCCCCGGTTAAGTAGGTGACTTACCGGGGCGACGGCTTGCGCGGCTGGACCGAATGAATTGTGAGCCCCTTTAAGGGCATTTCGGGTCGTTCGGTCCGCTTTAGGTCACTCGTTCGGCGCTAAGGGTCCGTGGGGTTTTTTTTACAATTCTTCCACATATGAATCGTTTTTAAAACTAAATAACATATCGGTCGCGCTTACATCACTGGCCGTCATATTTTAAGATATTAAATAAGACGCTCACTGTGTAATGTTCAAACGAATTTACTTAAACAAATATTGAACCTTCATCTCGAGCGGCGGACCGCATAGTGATAGTGTTGAGGACTTATTTTGTCGTGCGCTTGTTAAATTAATTTGGTCGTATAGCTTCAATATTACCTTAAATCAATTCGCACCGACGCACGATGTCGATTCAATCATAGCCCAGTAAGTACGCACTACTCAAACAGTATTGGTATAGAACCTGTTAATAGTTTCGAGTTACTGAGCGTAGTAAATGGTTCGCCTCGCGTAGTTAAAGCAATTTGCGCGGTTCCATTCGGTACTTCAAGTTGCGACCTAAATATTGCGCCGTACCAGTTTAGAAGCTAGCCTAGGTTAGGCTTTATGTACTCGACTAACATGTCACTCGCACGTTTGAACGATCTAGATATTCTAGGTATAATATATGGTTTCGTATTAAATATAATGAGTGACTGCACACGCTCGATGGGTCACTTAATGTCTGCTATTTTATCACGTATTTAATGGTACTCAAATGATAATATAAAATGTTTGATATATATGATATGTTTTGACTGCCTCGTTCAAATCCCGGGTTGGGTACTGCTGCATTTTTCTAATTTAGAATTCCTAGTAGTGACTCAGAGTCAGGATGTGTGACCGGTGCATGGCAATAGGCTCACCACCTATTCCATTGTGGGACTTAAACGTAACTGGTGAAATGTGGGGGTGTACTACACCCCCCTGCCTACCCCTTCGGGGATGACAGGCGTGATGATGTTACGTTTGATATATTACAATAAAAAAAATAATCACAGTTAAGGGCATTGTAGTATATAAAATAATTATTAATTTGTAAACAAAAATCGAGAGATTTTTTCGAATTTTCATTGTTCGTCAGTTATCCTATCATAACAATTCGTGATGTTGTGCAATTTTTATAAAATAGTCGTATGAACTATCAGACTGATAAGTGTAAATGCAGCTCGCATGAAACCAAGAGTTATGTATATTCATACCGCGACCTTTTGTTTTAATCAGAATAATAATATTATCATTTTGTGATAATATAAACGCGGTACGTCACAGACTTACAAATTCCTAGAAACGGTACTTATTGTTAATGATGAAACATCGAAAAAACCTCACTCGGGCGGCGGTTATTGGCTGTTATTTAATAAATATATAATAGAATTTACATTCAGTAATGAAAAATGTAGTAAGTATATTAATAAGTCGACTGGTCGAGTCATGCCATTTATTAATTCCAACCTTTAGATTTTAGTATAATGAGTAAAAGAAAAACAGGTGTTTAGAAGAGAGATTTGCACGCTTCTGTCTGCCTATCTCCTTTCAAATGATGGTATAACGTTACATAGTTTTACATTCGAAATCAAAACAGATATATACATAACTCAATTGTAATCAAACATTTGTCCTGGTCGGGAATGGAACCTACGGTTATATTGGTTTTTTTTTAACACCGCTCGGTCATCGGGCACGTAGTGGTTCAGCGGAGAATCGCCTCCTCGGCCTCAGCGTGGCCTTGGTGAATGTATGAATGCCGATAGCGGTATTACAACATGCCACACTAACATAAATTTGTATTGTCTTATCACGAAAAAAGTCTTAAGTGCGCTGACGACAGATAAAGCGAACACGGCAACTAGATAATATTTTTCGTTATTCACCTTGATCTCACCGATACGTTTTTCACGTATTTATTTATTAATCTATACTAATAATATAAAGCTGAAGAGTTTGTTTGATTGTTTGAACGCGCTTATCTCAGTCAGGAAATATTGGTCCGATTTGGAAAATTCTTTCACTGTTAGATAGCTCATTTATCGAGGAAGGCTCCAGGCTATATAACATCACGCTAAGATGAATTGGAGAGGAGCAGCAATAAAAAATAATTTATAT
>DWUN01005038.1:0-10167 GCA_018249975.1 Passova gellias | reverse complement strand
CTATGACAGCGCAGTAGCGCCTTTATATCAGAGCACGCCCCACTCTTTGTTTACGTTTGCGTATCAATGTAAAGACCATACTCATGACCACAGCTCCGACATATTTATATAATTAATTAAACCACCAAATTATTTAAATCCATTATCAGCAGAGTACGGCTGTCATCACTCTTTACCATTTCGAAATTCAAAGTAAAATCAATCAAACAAAAAGAACTAAGTTTCACAACTGTGACAAAATCTTTACAACAATGGGTAAACCGGGTAAAAAAATATAACCTCAAGAATATTAGGTAAAAGGAGCGCGAAACGAAAAACACATCTAGTTTTGGCAGAATACGGTTGGGGCTAACTGCCAGGCAATCTGTGATTCATTCGAACAGGAATAGTAAGCTGTAGTCATTTGATTAGTCGTGTCCTCCACGCAGCTAGGGTTGTTTTACATTAACTCGTATTTCTTCTGAGAAATAGTATACGTACGAAGACACAGTATACGTACATAGAATTTATAAAATCGTTGAATATAAAAATGCAACCGTAAAATACGAAACAAATGATTTTCCTAGTTCTCTTCGCGGCATTTGTTCTGCAAAGACAATGAAATTTTTATTCCAGGATGTCAATCTTCCTTTCTTTGATGTGACTTGCAAACAGCTGTTGGCGGTGATTACTTGATTGATTGTTTAATTGATATTTGGCTGATATTTATTTAATAAAAAATGGAATCACAGCGAATAAATCTTTTTAAGATTGAAAGATTGAAACATATTATTTTTTTAAATACGGTACATGTGTTTTTGCCTTTACGCAGTAACGATGTCTTCCAAAATTAGCAGAGTTCACCAATTCACAAATACTACAACTTGAATCACAAACGTTAGTTAGGCGAATTTTGCGGTAATTTGGACTCAAGTTGCATTTAAGAATTGTAGAATTTCTTGGAAACATCGCTTTCTTTATAAATGACCTCCAAATATAACAGAATTAATAAAAGTACATTAAATATTTCTATCTAATTTCAGTATTATAGTTATATTTCAATTGAATGTTTGACGAGGAAAAGGTATTAACTAAAGAAGCCTGTGTCTGTCTTTAAGTTTAGATTTTATAACTGAGATTGATTTTATTGGCTACAGTGATATATATATTTGGATGGCTTGCACATTAGTTATATCAATAACTGGATAGTTAGATAGCTAGATAACTAGATATCTAGATAGATAATTGACTAAAACTAGGTAACTGTTAGTTATGTTCGTACAGTTGGAAACTAGTAGCTATATTCATGTGAGTTCCAGCAGCGCTTTGTCATTGTTGTTTGCTACGAGGATTACTGTTTGTTTTGATCTCAACAATGCAATATAAGTAATATTAATGAAATTATTAGTAGTTATTGTTAGTGGGGTTTGTAGATATAGATCGTTTAGGTCATCCAATTCTAGAAATAGTTCGACCTGCCATTGGCAATATATTGACATATTTCTCTACAACATTATTTTATTCAGATTTTGAACTCGCTGGTGGTAATTTTTTAAACTGTGAATTGAGATTTTAATGTACGAGTATTTGCAATATTTAGGAGCTCTACGATTGGATTATTTTCTGGTTCTATTACAATATATTAGCGCAAAACGGCTATGAGCGGTTCGAGTGTACTAAATCTTCGGTAACTTGATAAAGTACATTGAGATTTGCGGTAAGATTTATTGCTACGTCACGTGACCGACCCCTTCTTTTCGCTCTAACGCTAATTAAGAAGTTTCGACCTCGATCGATGTTAATTTTGTTACATCAGACTTGTCACGAAAAGTTCACCCTTTAAAATTAAATTAGTTTAAAGATGAATTGGACTTCTAATTTTGAAGGAGAAGGAATTGTCCTTAATGGCCCTTAGAGCTGAATAATTAAGGTAGTTGAGTTACAAAAGAGACAGTTTTAAGACCGTGAAAAGCGTCTTGTACTTTGTAACTACAGGTTTCGTGGGTGTCATTGTAATAATATATTTATTTGACTAAACGGTTTCACTTTCGTGTGATTATAAATAACCCGGTTACGATCGTACTTGCATACATATGTTATAACTATGTATGTACGTATATACATTATATATATGTATAAGACAGATAGTCCGGTAACCGTTTCACACAGACTATTCGCCAGCTCATGCTTTCGCTAACGGTGGACCGTGTTTCTGTAATCATATTTAGAGTGGATGTTGAAAAATTTGGGCTTAAAAAAACCCTTACTTGATTTAGATAAAAAGTAATTATATTTTAACAAACGGTATTTCTAAATGCAGGTGGAAAACGTGAGCAATATATATTTCCATATACTGAAAAACCAACTTGAAAAATGTTTACACGTATTTTTTTTAATATAAAGAGTATTCAAGAAACCGCAAAGATTATTTACCTAACTAGCTGAGTTGCGCGACGATTAAGAGCTCAGTTACTTAGTAATAAATTGTTTGATTAATTAAGCTGCTTTACAACAAGTAGGCTAATTTGTTTGAGTTTCGTCACGAAGTTAAATATCGCGACGAGAATAAAATCTAGGCAAAGTGCAGTTAATTTTAGCACATTTGATATTAAGTTAAATCGGTAACTTTTTATGACTGCAAAATAGCAAAGGAGCAGACAGCAGTCAGGAATGAAACGTTCATATTTGCAACTAACCTAAAACAGGGCTGTAGGAATAGGAATAATACTATCTGTTACATAATTTATTATTAGTTGTTAATAGGACTTAGATTAAAGCTGTTTTAGATTATTGGAGATATGGATTTCTGATCAACTCGTTTGTTGGTTGTTTTTAAGACGTCTTTAAAGGCTTCGAAGAGGTTTAACGATTATTAGCTAACTCCTAATGGAGTAAGACTATAATTTTGTTTTATTTGGTGATAGGACGATAATAATAGGACTGTTAGTATTAGTTTGGTTAGCATATAGTTGTCTTCAGAATGCATACACGTACATACAAGGACCCCTTTCAGACCGAAATTGAGATTATTTCAATAACAATTGCTATAGTAGAAGATAAGTCACAACTTATATTTCGTTCGCAGTCAGGCTTTATGAGAATTTAAATTTTCAGCAGCACTTCAGTCCTTTGGAGCGCAACTTAAACGATCACGATTCGTTACTGGCCAACTGCTATATAAGGATAGACGAATTGGCTAATAGCCCAAAAATCTGCAATGAAGCCGCACGATATAGCAAGTATGTAACTAGTATAGGTATGCACCTAAAATAATTTGGCATTTCAACATATCTGTATTTTTTTAATATTCTTTATTTTACATAATTTTAATCGGTCTCGTAAACAAAAGGTGTTTATTATAGGAGTACAGCTGTTTCACAATTACCTAATACTTATGCATAGTTAGTTGCCTGTTGTGTTCGGGCGTAATGAACAGCGTACAATGTCGCTACATAATTAAAGGGCACACGAAACCAATTAAGCCGTACGCACGTACCCGTGTTCGTACAGCTTTCGGTCTGATCGAACCTTTAACGATCCTCTCCGTACCTGTTAAAAGCGGCTCGGCTGGTCTGATTGATTGAGCGTTTCATTTATCAACGTCATTTGCAACATCAATTAAACGGGACCATAGGCTATTTACGAATTATTTTATAGGGTGCTTGGTTTTCCGTTTCTATGGTTAAAGACTGCCATAGACACGTAGTTATGTCATACGCCTGATTATGTTGTATTTCGCTCAGTTAGCGCTGAAATATTTTTGTTGGAAAATGAAGCAACTTTGTTATCAACGATACCTGCTAAACGCGGCGCAGTTCGATTGATTGATGGAGCGCTTCATTTATCAACGTCATTTACAGCTCGGAATAAAAAAAGTCATCGTTGCCAGTTATTTGTACCATTTTGTTTTATTAATATTAAATTACTAACTATTATTAGGGCGAATATATAGTATTTTTTTCGATTTTATTGTAATAATTAATTTACAAGTTCAAATATAATGCCCGTCTTATATGTATTGTGTTTTGTTATTACATGATTTTTTTATTAATGATATCCGTTGAATTATTGACAAATCTAATACTATGTTCATACATACCAGAACATACATCCTCTCCTAACGATCCATTAGACGATCCTTGCCAAAGCGGCGTGGTTCTGCTGATTGATTGAACGCTAAATTTATCAACATTATTTGCTGTGCACATTAAATGAAGCCGCTCTTATGAGATGTTTGCATAATAATCTACTTCAGTTAGAAATCGTGCGATAAACATGACTAGTATATTATGGTTCGATTACTTTTTTAAATATTTCGTACATGTTCCAATTATTTATGAACGCGTTACCCATACTAATCCAAACTAATATTATACTCGTAAATGCGAAAATAACTCTGTCTGTCTGTCTGTGACGACATCACGGTCAAACCGCTGAACCGATTGTTATGAAATTTCATATAGAGATACCATAGGGTCTTGGGTTGAACATAGGCTACTGTTTTCTCCCATTTTTTTAGTTTTTCTAGGTATTTCATTGTTTTACGAAAACGTCGCAACTTTGACAAAGAAAACTTTGTGTCACACAGATTTCCAGGCGGGCAGAGCCGCGGGTAAAGCTAGTTTCATATAAATGACAAGGCAGAAGGCTATTGGTTGATAACTAGGTTCTAAATAAATGCGTTACATCGTACTCTGTATCTTACTTACATTCATGTGAAGTAATAGTCAAAGGCATACCTTTTATGTCTACCTATTAAAAATGTCGCCTGTGGATACTGCTGATATTGTGGATTTAGCAGCCACCAAGCGTTGTTTATAGTTTCTATGTAAATTATCAAAATGGATTTAATATTGCCGCTTATATATACGAGTATTTATAAGCGCCAACGCCGTTAAACATAACTATTATTATATATAAAGATTTAATATTTCATAGTTATGTTTAACGGTAGAATGTACGAACTTTCACTAGTAATTTAATATAATTAGCGTAAATTTCACGAAACGAAACGAAACGCGTAGCATTAATCTCAAAGTTTACCTGGTATTTTCTTCTGATAGATGAAGCGCTTCATTTGTCAAAGTCGTTTGCTGCATCCACATGAAGGCCGCAGTTGTTTTATTGGCCACTTCATTCTAACAGTCCGTGGGTTACGGCGGTACCTAAGTCAGCCATATTTAAAGTTATTATGGCACCGTTAGAGTTGTACTACACGCGTATTTTGATTTATTGAGAAATACATACTGAAAAATCGCTCGGAAGGGTGTGTCGAAAAGAAATTAATAATCCAAATTTCTATTGTCTTTTATTATTACGCCATATTCATTTACAACTCTTTCAGCTGAATTATTGTCTTTTGTTTTTTCACTTTTTTCTTCTCTGACAAAAACGTCCCGTGCCAATATCCAGCCAGTCTTCTCACATAGCCAGTATTCTTCGACAAATATAAACGTAGCAATATAAACATCATAAAATTTTGCTTCATAAAATATTTATATTTTTAAGTACACATATTTACACAATAATATGTTAGCGCATCGTTTCATTGCTTCTGAAAAAATTACGGAACCAATATACGAGTACTGATGTATTTGAGGTACAAGATAGGGATTATTCTTTGTTACATAAATAGATGTAGAGTACCATGTCAAAATACGTAAAAATGAGGCAATTATTTTTATATACGATCTAAATGTTGGATGCCCCTTACTTTTAAACGTACATAAGCATATAATAACAATTGTTACCTACTATTGCTATGTCCAATCACATTTACCTAAAAAATCCCATTCGTCAAGTTTCCTGTTACTAGCGACGAAGCTCGACTGACTGATGGAGTATTATCAATGTCATTTGTAAAATTTCCTAAATAAAGCCATCAAGAGCCAGCTGTTTTATTGGATACTCTATTTTCAGATTCTGTGGTTTATGGCACCGCAGTAAGTATGACTTATTACGAGCTCCACGGCGCCATTACGCCATTTTAATGTTTTCGTTCGTTAATGTGATTAGATTCTTAGCTTGAATGGAAACGTTTTTACTGTCATTGTCCTATTGTTTGTCAGATAAAAGTGTAATGAGGATGTTTACAGAAAACTTTGATAATTAAAAACGTTTGATGATAATTCGACCTGTTTCTTGTGCTAATTTATCAAATTCTGTAAATGTAACTTACATAATAATAATATGTCCAAATGAAAAGATTATTGTTCTAGCAATTCTGTAATTATTATAGCTTCTTGTACAGGCAAATGAGTAGAGTTAAATAATAATTTTTTGGTAAATCTATTTAATTTGTTGTGAGAATCAAAACATTCGGTTTTTCAATGAACTCCAATTACGTCGTTTTCAGAGGTTTCATGTTTGTTGTTGATAAGTGCTTGCGTAAATAATATTGCAGAATACCATGTCCTCAGCTATGTGGTTATAACGTTTCTTTACTAACGCAATATGTTGATATTGTCTATTATCAGTTACGTATGTTTCTGCATTAGGTATTCATCTCAAGGTGATGTTTTTTCATTTTTGTAAAAATTTTAAAACAAAATATGATTTAATATTATTGTTAGTAATAATTTCAGCGTTATATGTCGGATAACTTTATTTGTATTTTCAAAAAGCATCGCAGTTTCATTTCATTGAGATATATGAAATTTTGTACTTAGTTTATTTATGCGATGTGAGGGAATACCAATTTCCTTTTCCCATGTGTTGTTGATATTTGTGAATAGATTTAAGTGTTGTTTTTATTGTAAAGGTTGCTTTAGAAAGTAGAAATTTAATGTCATTCGCAATCACTACAACATTAAATTTTCGTAAATATGTGTGTGCGTGGGAGAGAGCAGAACCCTCTTTGGGTCAGAGGGTGTATGGGGAAGGCCGTTGAGACAAAGATATACGCTTGTAATTATGTAGTACAGCATAACTAAAGTTGATTTTGTTTCTGTTTAAAAGTATATTTATATATATATATATATATAATGTTGTAAAGTAATTATGTATAAAGTATATAATACTATAAAGATACACTGATACTGGGTCTAGGTAGCACGAAACCAGAAATCATATTAAGAGACGCCGGCTGTGCTCCTGGTTAATAGGGTCATAAATTCAGGAATACTGTCTTCCGTTAAAAATGATTCTGCCTTTATAAATCGACTTGTATTATGTAATTCGCATTTACGTGTGAAATTTTACAGGAGCAGCGAGCTGGTTGCAATGCTGATATTTAATTGTCGTAAAAACACAAATAAAATGTTAATGACGTTATAGTAAATATCATATTTATGTCGCAATGGTTATAAATAAATATGCCACAATCATTATCACAAGCTGATGTTTGTCAGACGTTTTATCATTGTTTTGTTTTCACTCTGATAGAATCTGATAGGAAAATTGAATGCGTTCGAAGTTTATCTTCCACTGAATCTGAACTTTTATGCTACAACTGTGGGTTCCGATTTCGATGACGAGGATTTCGATACCACTTGAATTAAGCGGTATGGGTTTGCTTACACAGTACATACATATGACATTTTAAAAATCACAGTCAACGTTGATTGCTTTGCCGCGACGATGATGATTCATCTAATCCTGCTGAAACAAAGACGTCAGGGCTTCGAATGAAATTCGAATTGTAGGTAAATCAAAAGTTGATTACAACCGATCTTTTGACGTTAATGCATTCAAATATTCCTCTGCTACGCGGTATGTCTAGTATGAGTTATATTTTCATTATGGATTAATGGATGAATCGTAACGAGTGCAAAGGAAAAATACTTCGTAAATATTTACAAGGAATTATTTAAAACATTCTATACGCGATATATTTGGTCGATATGTTATTAATTAGTTTTTGGTAAAAAGCATACATTAATATTTTGACTGATTTCTAAATTTATTAGCAGTTTTATAATTATTTTTATATATTATTTTCTTCAGACATATATTACATTATAAGATTATATTCATGATCTATTAATTTACTACTGATCTTATTGAATATTATACATATGTAGTAAGCAGTAGTCGAAGTGCGCCAAAGCGCACTTACCATATTATGCTTTTATCGGCTGGATATCGTGAATTCTGTAATGGAAAGCTTAAGTTAGGAGACTTGCTAGCAAGATCTAAGTGAATTACGTCGTCCATTAATTACGGTTAATGAAGGAGATGTTCGATGTGAACAGAAAGACGGTGATTTATTATTATATTAAATCTTTTAACTGAAAATACTTTAAATATCGTTGTGCTTTTGAAAGTGGCTTAAGACCATTTAAGAATTAATAAATACGTACTAATAGTATTAGTAGCATACGTAAGTGCTTTCAGTAAATAACAATATTTTTTTCTATTATTGGTCTGTTTAAGAGACTAAAAATGTATATCCAAAAGGCTACTACGAAACAGACATTGCTGCATCGATTTTGTGACATTAAATATTCGTAATTATTTTTTAGCAAGGACAGAGATATTTGGCACTCGGTGCTTTCTGCCTACCCCGTTCGTTACCTGGCGTGATGTTATGTATGTATGTATGTATGTAATTATTTTTAAGTCATCTGCATAACATCTGACATTATGCCAGTAGTGATATAAAATTACTATTGGTTTATGTGGTCATTACTGTAATAATATGATTAGATGTTATTAAATAACACGTAAATATGAACAGTACAAAAGTGCAATTTCCATGAAATTCGTTTTATAATATTAATATTAACCAGAAGAATATTTTTGAGAAAATGTATCGCAATCTCGTTATGCTAGAAGCGTATTGGGTCTAAGTACAAATTGAGCTGTGAGCATTACTCCTAGTCGCGAGGCAAAGTATGCGCGCTTCAGAGGATTAAGCTCTTTGAAAGCTTGAAGCACGGCTTATCGTTAAAGTGTAACGGCGCCTAAATAAACTTATCTTTCACTACCAAGCCGTTTCTATTTAAAGAAACTATAAATAAAATTTATTATTCAGTTAATCAAAAGAAAAAACAATAATTCATCTATTTAAATAAGCTTATGAGGATGGTATTTGATATTTAGTAAAATGCGACAGTTTTATAAGAATAAATAAATTTTCAGTGGATATTTTTACGAGTATTACATTTTAAATTGTTTGTAACAATTATCTATCAAAAACTTTCACCAGAATATCTAATTTTACGGTTTTGTTATTAAACTTGTAGGTAACTCACGTATATATGTATATGCAGAAAGTAATAAATAATAATTCTATATTCCAGTTATACTTTTAGTAAAATAGGCACCAGAGGAAATGTCCATGACAGTTTGTTATGAATCTTTGTAAATAACGCCATTAACCTTAGCTGGCTTACCGCAAAAAGATTCCTACATATTCCTACATTCAAAACAAAACACTGTGGGAACAATTGAACGTGAAGCATAATACGAGTAGTCCTCTAGATTACAGATAATAATATATTTTTTTTACTTTGATTAATTATAAAATGTTAGTCCTTGAGAAAAATATACTTTGTATCTCCCGTATATGAGTGGCGCGATCTGAAAAGGAATCTCGGTGTAATATAAATAACTACTGTGTTCCATATAAAGCGTCCTCGACACGTCGTTAAGTAAAAGTCATGCTTTATTATTAGTTGTGGTTGTATTAATTGTATGTCGATGTTCGTCCTGTCGCCTTTGTGCCCAGAATGGCGAAAAGATGGGGACATTAAGAGCTGGTACATTATATTGAGAGGACACTTTAAGACATTGTATTTAGCGTTTAATAGCGCTATTGGAAATCGAGAACGATGTGCGTATGCAATTAGAATATTGCCGTTATTATCTTACTGAGTTTATGTCTTCAGTAGTCAGTGTAGCAGCGATAGCATAGTAGTTTAAATTTGAACCTACAGCTCTGGGGTCTCATGTGATGTGATGAAAATTCACTACATCTTCTTTGTGTTTGTTTAAGACAACTTACCACGTTATCGTATGACTTTCATGAACATACTACTAGAGTACACAGAAGAAGTAGATTATGTATTTGTCGGCGGCATGTCAGGAATGAGCTCAGAGCCATCCAACACCATGTGGCAGGCGAGAAGGCGATAACGACTTCCCTCTCCTTCGTTTCAATATAATGCCTAGTGTGTATTGCATTGCATACACTACACAATTAACTTTTACTTAATTTGACACTCAGCGAAACGGAGGACAGTTCCG
>DWUN01005037.1:0-10170 GCA_018249975.1 Passova gellias | reverse complement strand
TAAACCTTCCTCTTCAATCACTCTATCTATTAAAAAAAACCGCATAAAAATCCGTTGCGTAGTTTTAAAGATTTAAGGGTACAAGGGGACATAATGACAGAGAAAGCGACTTTGTTTTATACTATGTAGTGATTTAAACAATACATTGGCTGTAGAACTGCATATGGTTATGTATGACCGATTCAATTGGTGGCATCGGTCACCACTGTCTCGAGTGGGACCGGGATTTGCTATCGCGTCACCTCGTCCGATAACGCTGAAGTGAATAAATGAGCACACACGTCCAGAACTTTCATATGACTAGGGTTGTCAATTATTTTTTTAATAATTGTGTAATAATTTATAAGACCAATAAATATACAACAATGATTTCAAATTATCGTATACACGAAGACAACACAAACTATTGCGAACGAAAAAAAAAAGCTTATCTATTTATAAGCAAATTTACAGTTATATTATCGCTTATTAAATATAAATGGCTGCGCGGCTTGTAAATAGACCGGCGGCAATGTCATTTTATTGAACAGGATTTGCTTTTAAATGTTATCTAGATTTCTCTTTCCCATCGCTGAACTGGGAAAACTGAAGAAGAAGAGTTACAGGCCATAATGTAAGGTAGAAATTGCAAGACATATCTGTACCTAATCTGAAGTAAAATTAAAGTTCTCAGGTCATGCATTAATACTTCGGCGTAGCGTTACACAATGGTGCTTAATAGCAATTATAGATGTCGCGTACACGAAACTTAGACTGTCTCATATTTATGTTACATATACATATGTATATTATAATAGGTGTATATATCTAGTCTTATCGGTTAAAATACATCTTACATTTACAAATCATCGTAATCTCAACCACAGAAAATGACGAAAGTCAGTGTAACGAAAATATTGTATTAGTGGATCAAATTCCGGCGACTCTAAAATTAACAAAGGTTTCATATTTCGATTCGCATTTGCGTGCGATCATTTATCATTTGATAGCTTGTGAACATTTATTTCTCAGTAGTATGTAGATACGTTTCTCTTTGCTGGATTGGAATGTGTCGGATGATGGGTAAGTTGGACCTTATATATGCTACACGCGTTATTTTAGGTTTGTTGAGCATGTGAGCAGTCGTTTCTCAGAGACATTTACTAACTTCACTTTACATCTAACAACAAGCTTATTGAACACAGTCCAAATAAAACGCCGATGCTCGTAAAAGAATAATTAGAATACAATGATATCTGATATTTATTGTACAGAGATTTGATTGTAAATATAATGCATTTGTTAATTTAAATTACTGTTGGATATTACCTATTTTCGGCAATTAAACAACATGAAGACAAAGATAATTGAAAATATTCTATCACATAGATTACTTTTCGTTACTACAAAATTCCTAATATGCAATACATGACAACATTGATTGTGCCATTGCTTTAAGTCGCATCATAGTTATGCTTCCCAAAAGTCATACAAGCGTTCGAGCTTATTTTCACAGCAAATTTCCACATGTACGAGTTACAATGTGGTTGTTTAGCTTGTGGTAACATGTGTAGCGCTTTCAGACATGATCGCTTTGAATCGAGTGACAATACACTTCCATCGCTGGTTGTCATTCGCTCGGACGCCTCTATTATCGCCGATACATGTTACTCTCGACGAAGTCGGTGACAGTGCAACTTTTGTTCATTTACAGTACAAGTCGGCCGCGATGGTATACTTACTCTGAAAGTTTACGTTCACGCCTTTTGAAATAGTTTACAACGTTGAACGTGGCGTGAACGTTGCTTGCTTTATGCAATGCGCAGTGCGAATGCAGACTTTCTCCGCATTAGCTTGCATCTTCTTTAATTCATGTGTTTGTAATATTGTCAATTGATTTTGTAAGATTTACATACGTTATATATGTGCGTCATGCAAAAACTAAATGCAATAAAAAAACAATGTGAGAGAAAATATGGAAGAAAGTTGTTGGAATCGACAAACATGGATATCTGATTTGCACTTGTTTTGTTTTTTCTTTGGATTGAGGTATGCGTGGCTGTATGTACATGCAAGCTGTGTCCATTTAAATCATAGGTGAAACCACGTTACTGTTTAAGATTGGACACAGACACTGGAGATTTACTCCAAAGAGTACTAAACATCAATTGGACTGCATGCTCTTTTGCTACTACTTACTTACTTACTTTAATCGATTAAAGTTAATTGTATCAGATGCTGAGTAATATTAAGAGTTTAGTACATTTGACATTGTGCGCTGTAACTGTTTAACAGCAAATGTGTTGCGGCATTTAATTATTCCAATACTGTAAACGTTTTCAAGTACGGTTCTCGATATATATATTAAATGTACTTTAGTTTCGACGATACGAACTTGTCAAGAAAATTTTTTTCTGTTTTTCTCCATACATTGCCATAATAATTCTCTTTTTCGACACACCACACGTAATTCATTATCCAGGTATATATTGCAAGTTGGATTTTACCGGTAAGGTAATTCGTATACGAAAAACGGTACATGAGTAAATGTGAGCTCATCGTGATATACAACGTTAACATCAACACAAACACGAAGTGTCATTACCACGTTATTGTTTGCGAGGAGATGACGTTACGTTTCCGGCCGATTGGCGCTGGCATCTCGCGATCGTACCGCGGTACAATACCTATCTCATCATGATATAGTTAAATATGAATATGATTGATGTTCTATCCAACTATCTTCTATATAAGTATAACACAAGAATGATATAGTTATTTTGTATATCCGGACAATGATTGGGAAATATCGTATCTCTATGCGATGTGTTTATTGGGAATGATAGACTCTTATGGATAGACATGTATGTTGTATGTATTATTTTGCATAGCGGATCTGAGTATCTGATTAATAATAGTGGGGAAGAAGCGTAAAGAAAACAGAAATAACAACGATTCGTATGCAGATATTTCAGTATCGATAAATTTTATCAATTTGAGATCAGATTAACATTTTGATTGGAACGTGGAGAAATCATGACGTTCAATTTTTGAAGTCAATTTAATGATTTTTCGAGTAATCCATGTCAATGTCTTGCGAAAATAATTAAATAGAGAGTGGTATAACCGTGAGATAGTAGGTACTGTAATTTTATTTGAAGGGGATAGTAATGATATCTGACGGAGAGCCGCGTCCTTAAGTCTTCTTAGACTAATAAAGTAAAGCATTATTCAATTCAGCGCAAGCCTGATTAGATAATAAATTGATAGATTACATTTGAGCTTTCGATAAATTACGCCTACTTATAGCCAAACGTGGGATAGGAGGCTCATAATTAGATATTTATATTGGTTGAAGCCCTCAAATGATTGGGATATTAAGACTACGTCGCATTAATGTTAGTGAAGACAATAAATCGATGTTCTGTATTATAATGCGCCTCGCATGGAATGAGGTATTGAGGAAGAGATTTTTTATTTATCGCAGTCGAAGTGGTTGGAAATTGTTGGTCGAATGGGTCAAGTTGGTCTCATAGACGTTGATTGAGTTTTTGACGGTTGCTTTTTTTGTTTTTGTTCTTGAAAACTCTTTCGCACTTTTCAATCGCAGCAAAGTCCAAAGTCCGAAGTTACCATCCCTGCCTATAAACTAGGTAAGCATCTTACATCGTCGGCCACATCATAACTTTTCGTTATTGTGAAAATCTATAGTCTGTCTACCTTTATGGATAATAGTAGGTGGTGACTGTATGACTATAATAACATATCCTTAGACCGATTTTCAATCTGTTCATAGTCAATTTTTATTTGTAACTAGTTCGGAAATCCTATTGTACGTTTAGAGACCTGTACGAGTATATTGTGTCTTACGTCAGTATGATATTTTATCAACCGGCTTTATAAGCTCTCTCTCTCGTATCCAGCGGGCATCGATCACTGCGGATGTGCGCAGCGCAACACAATTATTAATGAGTCTGAAAACGACCTGAGAATCTCAAATTGTTGAGCGATTATGAATAATCTCCAATTTTGTGTTACAACATGAGAAAAAATAATCATATAATGGAACAAGTTTGCAGACGTGCATCTGTTCGTTCATGGGTCAGTGCCTGTGCAATGGACACCTAATTAACGATATAATACATTTCTGAACTCATACAAATTTACATAACTATTGGTATTGTATTGCTCGGCATTAATATACCTAACGCAATGTACATATATAAAGATCCCAGTTTGATTTTGGGGTTGAGGCAAGATATACTTTTGAATACTGAGGTATACTTCATGGCTCTTCTTAAATGGTGATTATAAAGTTTTTGTTAAACATTTCATTTGTCTTCTGTTGTTGGTCGAAATGATGCTACCGTCTGTGAACGTTAGTTTCAGTTACTTGTTTATACCCATTAAACAGCGTAGTTAAGTGCACGCAACTCTCATTGACAGTTACTGCGATATTTCCATTAAAGCCTCTGAGGGTTGGAATGGTTTTTAGTCTTTCCGCTTTGCATCGTTTGTTTTTCAGGGCGGTGTAAAACACGTAACAGCCGGGATCGTCAAGTTAAATATTTATAACCGGATTTTTTCGGATAACTTTTATTTCAAATTTCTCCCATTTCACACGTGTATTAGAAATTTATATGTTTCTGCCTTATCTGGTTCACAGCTTTATATTGCTTTTAAAATTATTCACGTGTACGTTATCTCATCTGCGGCCCTAGCACGAACCTCTAGCGACAAAGTATTCATACGGTAAATGGTAAAAAAATGTATGAAAAATGTATAGCGCCCCTATCGTGCGTTAAAGGAACTAATTTTGCGAGCACGAACCATCCTTCCGATTTTCTAGCGTCTAAGTTAATGTAAACGTTCCGAGTTTTGTATGAAAATGACAAGTATTCGATAGTACTTCGTGCTGCCGACTAATGTAAACGTAATGTAAAGGTAACGTATTCTCGATACCGTAACATTTACAACTCTGGTAAAGTTCGTGCTCGGGCTACTGGTCGTGTTGTATCGTCGCGCGCGTAAAGCGGTCCGTTCCCACTTTTCTTCACGCCTGCCTCCAATCGGCCTCGAGCGGTGGCTTCGCATGCGTGGATGTTGGAATTCAGGAAGTTACGCTTGAACGATTCGTACAGATTGTTGCACAAATGTAAATGTGCCGTAGGTGTGATGTGACTAAGGCAACGAGCGAGATACAAGATTTTGTACTCAAATTGATTACGTCGAATTATCGCACGGTGCTAATGGTGAAGCGACAACCGCCTAAAACAAGTGGTCGTCGCTGCGCGTAGAATGATTAGTACATTTCCATACATTTTGTTTTAGTCGCTAGACGCTTCTAGATCTGTACGGACACCTGAAATTCGACGGATCCGATGTAACTTGAACATAAAATAAAATGGTACCATGTTCGACTGATGGTGAAAGTAAACTTTTCCGAAATAGGTCAACCTAGTTTACGTTTTAATTGCCTGTTACAACATGGTTACCGCGCTGCCTATTAAAGATTCGTTACATTTCTCGATTCCTCATTGGGTCGTTTCAATGTGGAGAATCGTTAATATTAATGCATTTAATATTGAGTATTAACCGATTGATGCAAATGTAAACGGATTATTTCTATTTGCATAGTCTTAACTGCCGAATCACCAGCGCTCTATCTACCATTGACACTAAACAGTGCTTTATATAAGTATATGTGATGTAACCCTTACGTTGAAATTTCAACCAGTATCCGACCTATTGGGTCGAGATATGACAGTCTAGGTCTCCCTCGGCGCCTATATCCATCAACACTTTGAGTCAAGAGTCTCCGAAACCGGCGTATGTGCATGAAAAGAGTGAAGAATGTGGCCGAAGCGCGTGAGGTTTACAAGGACAGAGATATTTGGCACACGGTGCTCTCTGCCTACCCCGTCCGGGACCAGGCGTGATGTTATGTATGTATGTATGTAACAACTCACCGAAGTAAGAACGAACACGTAATGAATACCTCGTCAATGTCGTACATGCATGCCGCACGTCGCGTCATCTGCAATTCAAGCAGACCCTCGATCCGATGCGTGTAATGATCGCTAATGGTGTTTGTTCGCCCAACGCGCGCATTGTAACCCACCATTGAATATAAATAGGCGTCCAAGAACATCGCTTAATACGTGTTGACATTAAGTTCTTACACTGTTACGTTTCTTTGACTGGACTTGTGGACTAATGGTTAAAGGCCCGGGACAAATGTTTGTATAATGAGCACCTTTGTTTATTGTGTCTGGGTTTAATTAAAATGTCTATGTTGTAAGTATTTTGTAACATGTATATTATGTACATGTTTATCGACTGTCCGGTTACCATAGCAATGGTGTATAATGGTAATGGAATTGTCCCATTTCATCTATATATAAATAGGCAAAGGGAAAACAGTTTTTCCTCTCTGTTTGTCAATTGATTTTCCTTCTTTTTTTGTTTGAAAGCTATTGACGACCTTTAGTGTTGTAATAAAAACAAAATCCAAATTTAAATTTCTTCGTTTAATATCTACCGCAAGTCGATGTCTAGTTATGATTATTATTAGTAACTAGCTGACCTGACAAACGTTGTTCTGCCATATATATTGTACCAATATTTCTATACTATATAATGGATGTTATTATACATATAAACCTTACTCTTAAATCACTCTATATAAAAAAAACCGCATCAAGATCCGTTGCGTAGTTTTAAAGATCTAAGCATACATAGGGACATATAGCGGAAAGCGACTTTGTTTAATACTATGTAGTGAAACATGTCCTGCAACGTTAGTGCCTATTGACACTAAGTCCTTACATTGTTACATTTGACATGTCACGGTTGAGCGGCCAAGTGGACACCAAGAGCGGAAGTAGTGTGTGGTGTGTGCACATTAACCGCAAGACTGAATAGGTGCACGTTACGACGCTGCGTTGTGTTGTACATTTGCACAGAAACAAGTTTATTGGTTGATTGAAAATCGGCAACTTTTTTTTTTCACAATAGCCGATTCTGATCTGGTTATATTGTCGATTTGGATTGCACCGACCGGCGAGGCTATCGACCCCTTGTTCGCTTATTCAAAGGCAAATATACTGTCGTATAATCTGGGTGTTGTTAGCAACTCTTCTTTTGTTCCTCTGCTGGACACCAATCTCGTTTCGTAATGGGCAACTTTAAGGTCATAGTCTACAAAGATGGCCTAATGCGAATTGGCAGACTGCGTATACCTTTGTAAACATTCTGAAGAATTATTAAACAGTGCAGATTGTATTAAGATCTTTTCCTTCACCGTTCTAGCGAGTAAAAATTTTTTTTACAAAACGCATGAGACTTCGAAAAGTCTGAGTTTCGCAACAGAATTTCATCCCAGACCCTACGAGTGATAGGTTTAAAAATCAAGCCACTAAGCTAACATTGCTTATATATATATACAGTCCCGCTAACTGTACAGTAAATTACATTATGATATTGAACCTTGGAATTAATGTGACGTACGTAATTACTTCCCTCAACGTTTGTATTTTATCTGTGCGCAGCTACCAAACCACAAACAAATGTGACTGATTATAATATTTTTAAGTCTTAATAGTAGGCACTGCGTGGTATATCTATGACTGGGTGAAATAACAGGAAATTTGTTCTGAATTACACCGATAAAATGATTGGGCCTTGCGAGTTCTATTCTCAGTTAGCTCTTTCCGAATGCGAGTGTGACGAAGCGCTGTGTCGGTATCAGATTGGATTTCAATTGATTCAAGGTCAAACTCCACGCTTGCTCCAGTACTGTATATGACGGACAATCCATATACTAATATAAATGCGAAAGTAACTTTGTCTGTCTTTGACGTGATCACGACTAAACCGCTGAACCGATTATGATGAAATTTCATGTAGAGATACTTGAGGGTCTTGGGGTGAACATAGGCTACTTTTTTCCGCCATGTTTTTTTAGTTTTTCCAGGAATTTCATTGTTTGACGAAAATGTCGCAACTTTGACAAAGAAAACTTTGTGACACAATGATTTCCAGGCGGGCGAAGCCGTGGGCAAAGCTAGTTCATATATAAAATAGCGCGATAGAAAGCTGGCGACTTTCCTGTCTGCGTTGGAATTAGGTAAAGCCTCGATGAAACAGATAACGCAATGAGATGCAAAGCCACGACTGACGTAATATTCGTAACGAACCAAATTCTAATTACTCGCGCACTACGATATAATAAATGAGGTAGAGAGAAACAAAAAGCAGCTTCTAATTAGCGAGCAACTCGTATGCTCGATCCATACACGCGTCCAATTGACATTAAATTCGCATTAACTAACGTTACATCGGCTGGTCGGCGTATCGCCGCGAGCAATTACCCGGGTGCCTATTTAGGCGAACGATTCGCGTCGGATCTAAAAATATATATTTCGCAGCTTTCATAACAACGCCAAAGTCAATTCCATTGACGATTAAAGAATAACTTTTCGAAGCAACCGGTCCGACGGGCATTCGTTGACATTTAAACATTATGCTAACAAGCTGGACGACTCGAGCGATGTGTTTAATGTAAAGAAAGTCTGCGTCTAGATGAAACATCCCTTGTTATTTTTGTACATCACTACATAGTATAAAACAAAGTCGCTTTCCGCTGTCTGTCCCTATGTATGCTTAGATGTTTAAAATCTTGCGCATTGGATTTTGATGCGGTTTTTTTTAATAGATAGAGTGATTCAAGAGGAAGGTTTATACGTATAATAACATCCATTACATAGTAGAGAAATACTGTTATAATTTATATGGCAGAACAACGTTTGCCGAGTCAGCCAGTTATCATATTAATAAAAGGCTAGCTTTAGCTATAATATTTTTACTCTCCTACTGATTATAAGTTGACTGACGAAAAAAGGCCACTAAGCATGATGATCGCCCTTTATTATGTCTATTGAATAATAATGACGTAAAACTAAATATTTTAATAAACTTTATTTGAAATCTTTCCATTTTTATCTCGCAGACTTAGCAAAGAGGTATGCAAAGAGGTAATGGTATCTAATATTCAGTCATCACAGTAGTCTAAAAATGTCTACTTCTCATCTCTGATACTTTGAGTTGACACGTCTTACGTCTTAACATACGTCTGCACATAAAACTTCACATCAAACCTTGTAATAAAATCATTGATTTAAAAAATTAAATGATTTTTTACCCCTTTATGATAACTTTAATACTTAACCGCATAAATGGACATGAACACGCAAATTCTTATCTTCATATTTTACTATAGGAATCATTAAAAAAACTCATCAACCATCTGATATTTGCATTATGAATATGATTTAATTTGGATACATTGACATCGATATGCCTGAGATTATTGTAACAAATATAACGTTCTGAGGACTCGGTTCGTTCAACTTTACAAAAACATGTTCCCAGTTAAAAACACACGGCAACGTAATACTGATCCGCTAATATCCAGTGTCAAATAAAATACGTATTGGATTCGAGTCTAGAGACATATTCAGTAAACTGCAGGAATCTAAATTGTGAACGGCCAATGCCGACTATCGTGTTTCATTACGTTTCGTCATGCAGGTGCAATAAGATATCGGCACTCCGCGTCAAGCCCTAGAATAGTACCAGAGATAAGGTGCAAAACTTGGGCGGGACGTGCAGCCGCTCGCCGACGCCAATTTCATCGATCGACCGCTCTGACTCAGGCACTCTATGTTATTGAAACACAAGAATATAGTGGGATTGTTAAATAAATTAGTTTTCGTTAGAATTTCATTTGCAAACAACATTAACATCATTATCGAAGTCTCATTTCGTAATAGTCGTAGTTCTACGTCTGTGAATTTTGGATTACATACAATTTAGGAGATAATCAAATTTCCTATAGGGAATAGTAAAGTTAAAGATTGTAGATTTACATTTAAAGAACCCAGAAGACTAAGAGTGGACTAACTTGATCTAATGACCAGTATAATAATTAAATAGAGACCGGAACCTTTTGTTAAAAATGTACATATGTAATTTATTATTTTAAACTGTTGTAGGTTAAACGGAAGAACTATTCCATATAATGAGGCAATTTAATCAGGAGAAATAAAATTGAGACGACATAAAAGGAATTGATATAAATAAGATGTAATGTAAAATTTAGCTTAGTCATGAATTTCCATCATATGTGAT
>DWUN01005036.1:0-10171 GCA_018249975.1 Passova gellias | reverse complement strand
GCAGCAATAAAAAATAATTTATATGGCAGAACAACGTTTGCCAGGTCAGCTAGTATAATATAATCAAGGTGACAATGCGATTTACAAAGGTTAAAGAGCAATAAAATTATTTACGATGAAATTCAATGTAGTAATTAAAAATAAATTTAGTAAACAATTAACATATTTTAGACGAATGGAATTCAACGAGAAAATTTATTGTGAAAGAATGAGATATATATTATAACGTTTATTAGGAGTAATAATGGTGTTGTTTGGGAAATAGGAGGCGCATTTTGTACGTTTCCTTGTAGATTGTTGTCGACACAAATGAAAGCCCGTCACGGCTGAGCTTAATGAAGCTGTCAATAAAGCTTATGTTTCTATCGTAATACACGTGAAATCGTATTAGCTGAATAAATAATAAATGCTGTTCACGGACTGATTGAAGTGTAATATGTTGTGGCGTTAAACTTGAGAAATAGGCTGAAAATGTGAAACAAACAAATTAAACGACATCTCACGTGTCAGTACAAGTCGTTCGATGTATAGTTGATAATATCGTTTAGTTAGTGGAATTAGAATAACGTAAATGTTCAAATATAGTGGGAGTTCATTTTGATAAAACGTGAGTTGAAACTGAAATGTAGCTTGCATATCGTGATAAACATAACGTGATCCGTGAAGAAATTAAGGAGCCATAATCCTACCAGCCGATTGATGACAAAAGTGGCACGCTCCTCCTAAAATTGAAAGATAATGACCGTCAATTAATTCAAGAGACAGAGGAAATATTGGTTCAATCATTCAGCGTTGAGGAATACGCAGCGTGGCTTTGAATAGAATCGCAAGCAGGATATGAGAAACATTTTAATGTGCCGTAAATGAGATATATAAAATTGTCGAATAATAAACTTACTGAATAAGTTCACGATACGAATAAATATAGTAATGAAAGTGAATATAACGAAAACATAGGATAAATTCGATAATAATTACAACAGTACAGGCGTTACGGATAAATTGAAATAAATAAAGACATTTAATAAGTAACTACGTCCTCGGAGAAGACAATCTGAAAAGACACAGCCAATAAGGCTGAACAAAAATAATTGTCTTGTTATTGCCAACGGTGTTTACTTACAACGAATATGATAAAAAGGATTCAGTAATTATGGAAATTAGATCGTATAACTTTTTCATATATTGCCAAATAAAAAGACATTGAATTGATACAATAAAAAGCTCCTTTTGTTAAATCTCTGTACGCTCTTACGCTCTCTTTATTTTATTTATTTAACAATATGTATACTTTGACATCTTCAAGACAAAAAAAAACGTTCATGATATTTGACTCTACCGTGGGTCCTTATTTCATATCATTACCTCATTCCTATCATCGAACCCTATATTAAGATTTGTGATTCCCAAATTTAGTTTCTACCTCCAATTGCATATTACAGTCGATACATGTCCATGAATAAGGCTTTTTTGGTCATTTATTTTGGTTTGTCTTCTTATTTTTTGTCAGTAATTCCTATCATTGATACGGTTAATGTTAATGTGATCGTACTACCATTATGACTGTAGTAATATAAACTACTTAAAATACCTGTAACTTTAGAGTTCAAGAAGTAAGGATCAGGATGCCACAGGTTGTCGAAGAATTCCGGAGGTAGGGTGACGTGGTCATCGCCTTCTTCGAATATGTCTTCCGGAAGCTGCAGTCGAGTTTCTCTCCACGTCTGTCTGATGAACATGTCCACTCTGAAAATTGAATTTCAATTTTATTTATTTTATTTTATTAAGCTGCACTGACTGACTGCTGATGACTGCAAACAAGGTGCATATTTTAAAGGTTAAATATTTTAATTATAAAAGTATTGGTCGACATTCTTCATTAATTTCTGATTTCATAATTTTTCGCCTCTGCATTGATGAGTTGGTTAATCTAAAGTTTGCTTTTAATATTGTCAATTAAAATATCACAATGAGGTGGAATATGGGTGGGGGTTGTCTCATCGTATTAACCGATAATCATTTTATCAATATCGAAAATGTACATTACGCTGTCACTTGATCCGTAACGTTATAATTAGTATTCGAAGCTGCTTTGATCTGGACTCACGGACACCTAATCTGTTCAAACAACGAATTGACCGGACAGGAAGCGATAAGTTCGAAGTATCTGCCAATATTATCTCCTAGTTGATGAGAATTTGCATAGCGGAACAGTTCAGGAGGCACTCAATTTTGAATTAAAGCTAACATAATTTCATTATTTAGAATGGTGCTTTTGTTTGTGTTTGCTATCAGATAAATGTGAGTATTATTGTTATAATCGTTGGTAACAGTGAGGTTTTAATAAATGATAAATTTAATAATAATCATAATTGGGGATATTCCACACACAGCTAATTTGAATCCGAATCAGATTATTCCAAACTAGACAATTTAATGCCTGTGTTAGGGTGTCCGGACTATTGATAAATATGCATATATATATACTATGTAGTAAAATAGTTATTTTTATTATATACTCAGAACTAACAAATGTTTAACATGGGTGGAAATCGAACCCACGGCCTAGTTAGGCAGTCAGCGTCTCTTAGAGCGCTCGAAGATCGGGCTAGTCGCTGTACCAAAGAAATGTAGGCCCACGTACCTGAAATCCATATCTTCAACGTTGATGGAGTTGACATCGACCACATATATACTGAACTCCACGATGACGGGTTGACCCTTTTGCGCCGGCGGACGCATTTCTGAAAAGAATCAAATCACATCTTAGCAGCCTAATGTCAAATGTTAAAAGATCAACATTTCATCCGTATTTCTGTCGGAAACCGGCTTACAATTTCTTTAAATAAAAACTAAAATTATTTTTAAAGAATTATTATAAAATCAACAAACAATTTCATTGAACAAAGAATTATAGAAATAAATATTAATAAAGATCATACGTATCTCCGTATATCTTTACAAGAACGAATTGAAATAAAGCATATAACAAATGTAAGTACTGTCATGTCACGACTACGAGTACTTAACTAGGGTTCTATACAAAATATTAAACAATCTACCTTTGACATAGTTTTCGGGCAAAACTACCCTGGGTTTCAGCGTGTGATTTCTCTTTGACACGACGTCATTGCACAACCTGTGACGAGACAAATTAAATATTAATAAGTAATTACATTTTATAAATAACTAGCTGACCCGGCAAACGTTGTTCTGCCATATAAATTATAACAGTATTTTTCTACCATATAATGTATGTTATTATACATATAAACCTACCTCTTGAATCACTGTATTTATTAAAACAAAACGTATCAAAATCCGTTGCGTAGTTTTAAAGATCTAATCATATATTGGGACATACAGCGGAAAGCGACTTTGTTTTATACTAAGGAAAGATATAACACAATAAAAATAAGATCATTATGTAATAGCGAAATCGTTCACTCGGTGCAAAAGTTTTACGAGTTTTAGTTATTTATTAAGCGTTTCAAATATAATTCTAATTATCCATTTTGAAGTTTCAAATTCCTCTGAAATTCGACAAGACACCGCGACTTATAAATCCGAATCCATTATACAGAATTACAAAGTTTTAATTAAATGCAATGCGAACTAAGGTTCTCAAAGTATATTAATACTTGTACAATCTATGTGGCTATTATAAAAGCGAAAATCACTCGGTCCGTTTGTTTCCCTGATAAGTTTTCACATTAAAATTACTAAATCGTTTGGGCTGAAATTAAATATGGATATAGTTTTAAGTCTGTAGAAGCATAACCGATATTTTTTTATCTTTGGACTATTTTATTTACATGACAACGGTATTATTTCATCTATATGAAAGTTCCATTGGGGGAAAAGAGGATACCTAAAAATAAACAATTTTTTAAAAAGATATTCCCCAGCTATGAAATTTTAAACGTAATTTTGATTGCAAAAAAATCACTTGTCCATTCGTTCACTTATATTCATTACTCATACGTTCTTATCTTGTTAATGAGAAAGTTATTCTTATTCCTATAATCTAATTCTTTTGAAGGCATCCTCCATACCATGTATTGTTTCTCAATTTAACCCAAAAATAAACACATAGAAGTATCGTGGCACTCTTTAGAAAGTTCCAATGCTACTCGTACATGCCATCCCCGAACAACCCAAATTCCTTTCTCTAAAATATTTTGAATTTTCTCTCCATTACAAAATATCAACATTTTTGGTTATTTTATAAACTGTACTGTTTTATTATTTTGACGCCACAAGAAATTATCAAGAAATAATCTATACTAATAATATAAAGCTGAAGTGTTTGTTTGATTGTTTGAACGCGCTAATCTCAGGAAATATTGGTCCAATTTGAAAAATTCTTTCATTGTTAGATAGCTCATTTATCGAGGAAGTCTCTAGGCTATATAACATCACGCTAAGATGAATAGGAGAGGAGCAGAAATAAAAAATAATTTATATGGCAGAGCGTTTGCCAGGTCAGCTAGTATATTATAAGGCTGAAAGGATGAAAGAATAATTCTCATGTTTTTTGAACTAACCTTGCTTTTCAAACTCTAACTTAAAAATCTAATTTCAAGTATTTAGGTCTTTCAGAAGTTACTTAAAATTAGGATGATCAGTAAGCAGGAGAGTTTGTGACGAAATTCTGAAACGAATAAAAATTTTTTTTATACCGAGAGCTTTGTAATTTGAGAATTCATGTTTTGTACCAACCCTAAATTGTCTGCGTAATATTATTGTCAAACATTTGCACTAATTTGTAACGGAGACTTAAAAGTACCTTCGAGAAAAAGGCTTCACGGCTGTGCTCGTTCGTTTTACCCCAAGTTAGAAAAAGCTACCATGCCCTTTACCTACTCTTGAAAGCTGCAAAAATATTATGGTATTAAAATAATACTGTACGCGAAAAAAAATCAATTCATTTCCTTGGAATAAATATAGTGTAAGCTAATTAATGTTCGATTCAATTGTCATACGGTTATATTGCTAAAAACATACAATAAATAATATTGCGAAGTACACACTTTCATACAAATGAAATAAGGACTTCAAAACAAGTTTAAGTTTAGTATGAAAACAAAACTGACTGTTATATCCCCTGTATTTTATTTAATGGGTGGAACATTAATTATGTTTTTCACAACGTTCATTCTTCTAAAGAAGTTTTGACAAATGATACCCGTTGGGCAATTAATACTGCATCACTATAGAGCATTATCCTTTATTATTAGCAAATTGAGCTTTACTCATTACTATTTTATTGCGTTTTAAACTTTCTTGTTTGGAAAGTTTACGGTGTAATGAATTGTTAACAAGACTGCTTCTATACATGTGTTTCACTGCGGGAGATACACGAGAAGCGAGATGAGGTACACACTCATCAATGAAATAGGAGACAATAAGTGAGAGACAGAAATATGAACCACTGGGTTATCAGTGAAGGTTAAACTATGATTTTTACATTTATCGCATAATAAGGGTCAATAACAATACTCATTTACCGACTACGGTCCTTAGAGCGTGTTCACTGCAGAACTGATCTGGCGCGTGGGTCCAGTTGTTAGTGACGGCTCTACCGAGGGAAATGAATAAAAAGAGCATAGAGTATTAGTACTGTCGCAATGTAAAATTATCTATATACTTCGTAAGTATGTGTTTGAAAGTGTTTCATTGTTCGGTTTCTATAGGTTCTGCCTATTTGAAACGACATGTGTGTTATTTCTTCAAAGATATTAAAATACACCAAAGAAACCACTCATTTACCGAGATCGTGTCATTAAACGCTTTGAGATTACATCGTGCAATAATTGTGTCCGAATACAAGTTTAATTACATCGGTTCTTTGATCAATTCGATGTTAATCTACTCTATTAAATTGGATTTAGATTTTTACTTTGAACATTCATTCCCATTGAGCGATGAAAAGAATTCTAATTAAAGTAATTCTATTATCACTTGAAAATAATCTAATTTAACATTTAATTTTTAGTTTTTGATACGTTATCATACGATATAAACCTAAGCAACAGTTTTCGCTTAACAGAATCTTTTTTAATCCACAACTGATAATATACGGTTAGAGGTGCGTCCGCAGTTAAAACCTTAAAAGCATTATGAGAAGGAATCCTTTAGTCTTTAACTATGATAATATTTCTACTGAGACCCCTTAAAATACGGACATTCAACTGTCATACTCAGACTGACTCAACTCTCTTCTGTTTTCGTTTGACAATAGAGAGGTTGATGAGCGTAGCGAGATAAAAATTGGCGGCTGAAGTAGGTAAATATTGTCGGTTACTGTTCGATAAGGACCAAATGGGATTCATTTAAGTATTAGTTTACTAGCGTATGTAAACTGGATAGTACCAAGACTCATGAGCTCAGAGGGTATTTTAATTGTACGGGGCGTGTATACTTGTACCAAGACTACTTACTACTAAACAATTATAAGACTGCTATGATCACAAATGTTAAATTTTGGATATAACAGCGTAAAATTAATCATGAATCAAGTGTATACATTTAAGTTAACTTGGAATTAAGTTACACGTGTCTGTAAAACCTCGGCTAATAAACGTTAAGTTTAATACGAAACTCTGCATTGTTTTATAGCTAAAAATAGACATTTCGAAGTTATGGTAACAAAGCGAGCAAAAGCTGCTTTCCCCAGCTATGACGTCAATGGAAATTATTTCTCCACATAGCGTGCGCCATGATTTTACCGGGACAATGATTAATTAAAATGATAGAACTATGGAACTATCGTGTTTTTCGGAATTGATTCAAAAACTACATTATACATATAGAATAGCTTATGTTATAATATTTTTGAATGTAACGTACAAAAATACGGGAAGCAAATTAAATCGGCAATGCTCGCCAAATTTGTGACCAGCTTGTTAAATCTGGTAATTCTGTTCAGATTAGGACTAATGGGGGCAAGCCTGTTGACCTACTGCTTAGCTTTACTTAGCATTAATACAAAAATATAGCAACCAAAAGTTTGCCAAATTAGTAGCAAAATTTTTAAAATTCCCAATTCTACTCTGATTTGAACTAATTGGGTCAGGTCTGGTTGCAACCTGCTGATCTTTTACCGCTATGGTCCGGTCGCTTCTCCAACTGGGTCGACCTGGAGCCTATTACGCAGCACGACACAAATCCGAATGTTTAAAAACAGGGACTAGTGACTAAAGTATTAAAAAAAAATTTGAACTACTCGTAGTCTCCAAGAAATTCGGAACTGACTAGGTATTTGATGTTATTACAAAGTATTATTTTTATAAACAACGTTTACATGTATGCGCCTAGTTTGTGAGTGCTCCCGTCAAAGCGGTTTCCGCTTCGCATGGACGCAGGAAGCGTGAAAACCAAACGTGACAGGGTCTGCTCACATTATACGAGTAACAGATTATATACGTCAAGTTTAATTCTCGTTCGCTGTGAGACATTTTAATCTGTGTCAGTGAAGAAGCTTGAAATGTTAATAATAAGCGAAGCAACTTGTTTTATAACCATAGCCACATAAGCGGATGTTGGTGACTGCATCCGGTTATGTGTGTAAACAAATTTTACCTTTTCAATTTCTTGCAACTAATGCATATCTTATGTCTATGACAAATATATATTCTTAAATCCGAAACGGGTCTTAGAATACTTAACCACCTTTGCTGTGGAAACCAGACTGCTGATAAATTATATTTATGAATTACTAAATGCATACCTATATAGAGAATTTTACATCAAGCACAAAATGCTCATGTTCATAACAGAAGCTTTTGTCCTCGATGGACATCGAATACGCGACTCGACCCAGACGTCACCGACACAAACCGTTGGTCTATCGGCCAATCGATTTCTATAAATAATTCTTAAGGCTATTCATTGACAGATTTATTCATAGGTAGCTATGCTATACAGCTAACTTTACTGGGGCTTGTTATATTATGTCTACGTAGCGATTTTTTACTGCACTATGTCTAGACGGGAGAGGCCTATGTCTAGAAGTGGGCGCATGACGGTTGATCATGATACCTTGTCAAGGCATCTCCTGTCTCTGCATTTTCATTTCATTTTATTCCATTTTACAATCATAAGAAAAAAAATCTCATATCATAATAAAATTGGGATTTTCGCATTTCTTGCATAACTTAAATTTATAACTTATTTAAGATATTCGCAATCGCTTGCATTAATTTTCAAATTGTTCCAAAATACACTCTATAGAAATTGGATTATTAGAGTGAATTCGTTCAGTTAGTAATAGGCGTTAATAAGAATATATTTTGGTTAGGTTAGCAGTTATCAGCAGGATTGCTTTAGTCAATTGGTGCTCTCTGATCAGCCTGTTAGGGACCTGGCGGGATGTTGTTGTGTTTGTGCTTTAGTCAATTTCGTATACGTTTGTATAAGTGTAGTTAGTATTAGCTACAGGTTGGTCAGAGATTTTGAAGACTAAAATGGTCGCTTCTAGTACAGGTTACATTAGGACCGGCATGCACACCGTTTACACCAAAACATGAATAGTTTTAATAATAACTCTTGCACGGCAGAAATAGGTGTAGCAGTGGTACCTCTCCAGGCGAACTTTACGTAATGTGTTCTATTAATAACATTAACTAACTCGGTGGAAAGCGATAAACATTGACAATAAATGAAATGACACCTGCAATGAAATAGAAAGCTCTAAAGCTCGATCGCTATATGAAAGCACTGCATTTTTTTTGTACAGGTATTTTGTTGGTGCACTTAGCATAGTGTGCGGTATGCGCTCGCGTATTTCAATGGGGAATATTTCGAAACAGTAAAACGGTTTGAACAGTTGATATTGGTAGCAAATGGCATAAATGAAAGTTTGTATTGAAGCTTGCTTTAACTGCGTCTTATACAGAGTTGAGTAATCAGACTATTTTTATTAGCTGAGTTGCATTCCTTATAAATGTAGAAATGTAAACTTAAAGCAAAGAGAAATGTGTGATGTACTCGTATATTTCCGATTTTCAGCTCAAGGTAACTTTGATGCAAATTTCGGCCTTACTTCAAAGCACGCTTTCAGGGAAGCTTAGCAATATTGTAGAGCGCATACGAAAAATTCCGCCTTTTATATTTACTCGTAGACGAATGTTTTCAAATCGAATGTCACATGCGATGGTGCTAAAGAAAAGTATCGTGGGAAAACCTGCATGCATTTGAGTTCTCTATAATGCCCTTTGAAATGTCTGCCACTTTTTGTTTGTGCAGTATGCTAGATTATGGGTTTTAAACCTTTTTGTTATGAGAACAGAAGACCCGTTTTAACAATGGAACAATAAAAAGGGTTGGGAAAAAGACGGAATTTTCTTTATGCACTCTACGATGTATGTAGCTAAGCTTGCCTGAAGGTAAGCTTTGAGGTAAGCCCGCTATTTAAAACAAGGTCACCTTGAGCTGCAAATTGAAAAATCACGTAACAAGACAAGTTTGTAAATGTTCGTATTTAGTATTTTTTTTTTTGTTTCGTTTAACTTTTGTACATTTTCATGTTGACAATTCAACATACTAACTAGACATGGCTAAATTGCTTATAATATAGTAGTCTGATAAGTGAAAGTGGCGAAATAAGATCATCAGATCTATAAGCAGTAGAATTCTCTGCTTATGAAAACCAAGCGTGACAAAATGTAGGTAGGTACACGTAAAAAATATAACTAAAAATATCGACCAATTCGCTCGAATAATTAGTAGGCAAACTCATCAACGAAACAAAACACTTTTACTTATTAATGCGATACACGGTATTAATGACGTGAGAACGGGCAGTTCCAGGCCAAGGCGACACCATCGATTGGTCACATACCACCATGCTATATTTAGTATAACCCGATACCCATTAGTGTCCTCGCAAAATGCTTAGTTCTTCGCTAATCGACTGTACTACTTGTCAAGGATCATTATTGCAGCCTATTCTCATCGGTTCTACATAATATGCAATGGGGACTCTCATAGAGCATAAGTAGGATAAGGTTGAGAGGCATCGAATTTAAGTTATTGAAACGAAAGTGAAATATACGTTATGCAATTAAAGTTAGGATCTAAAAATCATTATTGTACATTATATATCTGCACTAATAATATAAAGCTGAAGAGTTTGTTTGATTGTTTGAACGCGCTAATCTCAGGAAAC
>DWUN01005035.1:0-10171 GCA_018249975.1 Passova gellias | reverse complement strand
ATATAATGCTTCTGACACTATCTAAGTAACAGAGATTTTTAACATGTTTATGGATTTAAATATGATAGGACCTATTCTTATAACGAATACAATCTATTATGAGTAAATAAATTAAATCAAGCTTACAAGGAACCATAATGTCCAAGTTCATTTTCTTTATCAACCGATTAAAAAATTCAATTGTACCGATCTTCGTGTTTGTTTCTGTAACATCCAAGATATAAAGACTCATAATGGTGACTCGAGTGTCAACTAATGTTTGTTTATTTAATTTCAGATGGAATTCTATGGAGTATGGGCTTGGACCCTCATAACACACGTATCAGTGCCGCTGTTAGTGTGTTACAGATTTCAAGCAACAGTATGTTTCTATGAAATATGGAAGAATGCTTATAAAAAAAACAGATACTTGAGTGAAGTCGCTATTGATGAACTCGAATTAAAAACTCATCATATAGCATAATAAGTAAATTTAGTACCTACTACTACTATTACTAGTTGTTACCCGCGGCTTTGCCCACGTGATCAAAATTATTAATTTTGTTTACATGACATACTATATCATTAAAATGTGGTTTCCCGTAAAAATAAGATATTGTATCCCTATCTGGTCAATTAGTCAATAGACTAGAGTGCGTCACTCAGACTTCCATTCAATGCACTTCTAGTGAACGTTGTTCTGTAACAACGGTGGCAGGAAGATGTTGCCTTGCGTCCAATCCGACACGAGTGTTCACTAGAGCACGCTATGTGACAAAAACCTGTGATAGCCTGTAGGTCACCTTTACCACCTCGACATCTCATAAAAAATATCTTTAATGAATAGTTGTATCTAATGAGAAATTCGAATGCTAATTGTCTACCCTTGCATTCAGAACGCAGTGTTTTATTTTATGAACATTATAGCTTTATAGCAAATACGTCATATTCATTTTCAATAGAAAAAGCAATAGCATCTAATAAATATGCAGGCACCAATTAAATATTTCAAAACAAATAATAATTACTAGTAGTGTTTAATAATGTTTTATTTATTCTTCGAGGTATTCAAAGATATCATCTTTCATATCTTCATCGTCAATCTTTAGCTCGATAACGTAACAGCTCTCGCCCAAAATATTCATCTCTTATACACCATAGATTATTTTAATAGTTCTCGTACAGCTTAACATAAATTTTGTTTAAAAATAAAGAGATTTATTACGGATATTGGTGTTGACAATTATTTAAAAACTAGTAATATTTAAAAAACGGAATAATTATAGAGTAATGATTGGATGATGTTTAACATAATCTGATTATGCGAACTAATGAAATTTTATGAAATATTAATTTAAGCCAATGAACAGACAATAAAATTTTACTCGAAGCGCTTCTGAAGAAGTAGATCACTCATAAATATTTTTTCGCTACCTTATGCTATCTGTCCATCTGACACGCTTTTCTTTAAGCACCGTGTGGCCGAAAAGACGAAATGCAAGGCGGTAAAGCTAAATGTCACTGTCTTTGTTGTCACTTTTTGTCAATGTCAAGAAGCTACAGAAATCTATAATCTGTCTGTTTCATAAAAATTGGAAATACTTTTCTTTCATTTACATTAATAAAATAAGGTATTTGTAAAAAAATATGGCTTCTGCAATGGATGTCGATGAGGAGGAAGTTGAAATGGCTTCCTCTAGCAGCGGCAAAGGCGACAAGAAGAGATTCGAAGTAAAAAAGGTAAATTAATTTTCGCATTATCATGGTATGGATACTTAAACATTACTCGTTATGAACAATGTTTACTGCTGTATTCTAAACATTTATATCCTTATTTCAGTGGAACGCCGTCGCATTATGGGCTTGGGGTACGTGTTTAGTGGAATTACAATATTTAAATAACCTACATAACAATTCAAACAAAGGAATATGGCAATTATGTATATAAAATTAACTTGACTTGTAAATGAATTACCTGTTTACAGATATTGTTGTGGATAACTGTGCAATCTGCCGTAATCATATAATGGACTTGTGCATTGAGTGCCAAGCTAACCAGGCTTCAGCTACTAGTGAAGAATGCACAGTTGCTTGGGGAGTTTGTAATGTAATATTATTACTTATTTATATCTTTGATTTAGACATCTTCATTACACTATAACCTGGTCAAAAATTCGTAACCTGTAAAAGAGGAATGTTCAGGATAGATGCCCATCATTTAATCCTTGAGACATACCAGATGTAGTTATGTATTTTTTATTAAAAGATTTTTGCATGTTTCAGGTCGTTATCAAGACTATTCTATTTATTTGTTTACTACCTACAACATTTTGTTGCTTTCATATTCCAATTTTTTTTTAGCAGCACCTTAGAGCATTAATTATTGTAGAACTTGTGTTGTTATGTTTTTAAGCAAAACAATAATTAATACATTAAATAAACCTTTATTTGAATGGAAATGAAAATTTATAACTACTTCAAAATTCATATAACCTTTTACTCGCAATTACTTTACATAAAAAAGTGTTTTTGTCTAGTAATACTAAATTTAACTATTTCAGCATGCATTCCACTTCCATTGCATCTCACGTTGGCTGAAGACTCGACAAGTTTGTCCACTGGACAACAGAGAGTGGGAATTCCAGAAGTAAGTTTTAAGATTTCGTGTTGGTTAGACTGATAGCCTCAGTACAAATAGTAGAATGGAGGATAACAATAGTATACAGAATGTAAAGAAATATATAATATTGACTGGCCTGGTGAACCAGTGGTTAGTGAACCTCACCACCAATCAATATGTGTGATAAGCATGACTATGTTTTGTCTATTAAATACATTATCTGTAGAAGTATCTATTAAAAGTATATTGAGTAGTTTGTCATTTGTTTGGTTACTATCTGGCTGTGCCTAATTTGGTTTCCATATGGTTTTCCTTAATTGTCTGCGAGGTTGTCCAAAGATATTGTTACTGATGTATTTTTTGTTTTCAGATATGGACATTAATGCAGCAGTATTCAACACCAAGGGTCGACCTTATATATGTCTCCATTTCTATGAATAATATAATAGAGCAAAAACTAGTGACATGTCAATCAATATTGCATTAAGCTTATAATAAAATATCAGATTACAAAATTCTCCTTGATTGATTTACACTGATACTTATTATACATGTAACTGAATTTAAAAATTTGCAACCACAATAAAAAAATTGTAAACGGCCAGACCCATTATTTTTATTTTTTTACGAGATGTTATGTCTGGATTTCTCATTTGTAGCCCTCTGGAATTTATAATTCAAGAAGGTTGAACGAAAATAGGTAATTTGTTTCTGCAAAATAACGAATAAAACATGATTCCACATATTGACGTATTTCCTTCCCTGAAATGTGCTTTAATTACCTGGACAATTGCAATTGTTTTCAAGCAATACCTAATTAGTTCTAAAAATGGCAAGGTGTGGTCTGGCTAGTCCTTTTTTTATGTGAATAGAATAGCAGGTTGTGGTCACAAGTGACTTGCCGCTCATGGTCATTGTAACTGATCTTGAATAGGACTAGGAATGAGATGTTTTGATTTGGTTAATTTTAAATACCAATCAGATTTATCAATAAAGGAGGGGGTTGCTGACACTGACCTAGAGATCGACAACAGAAACCTAGCTGTACCTAGAAGCCTGATACTTTGCAGATAAGTTTTCTATTTTGCGTAAGTGAGCACTAAGGTAGTAATTCTGGAAATGTTATTCCTAAAGTGTAAAACAGAAGTTGAAAGATTCTATGAATTTATTTCGCTTTGGAAGTACCTACACATATAGGGTAAAAATAGGTATATGATTTGTTGGTATGTATTGTAATATACTCCTCAGCGCAAAGCCGAGAGCAGTAAGTAGTAATACATAATTAAATTATGTTACGATGTTCTTACTGAATTAGTATTCATTGGTAAGGGAACTAAGTATTAATACATTATTCGAGATAATGTGTGACTATAGGTGCAGTTACTACATATGCTCCTACTATATATGTGGACTAGCATTCACTTCAGCAAGTAAATAAAACAAACAGATCTAAAACCAGATCGATGATAAGGGAAAGATAAACATATATAAGAAAGTTAAAAGAGCGATGGTAACACTCGTGAATATTAAAAAGTAACTAAAACATATATTTTCAAATAAAATAGAATGAAGTGTTATAAAAGAAAGAAGAAGAAAGACCACGTTATAAAAGAGGAAAAATAATTCGATCCAAATAAAATTAACTTTTTGTAAAATTTAAAACAACTGATTAGTTTTAAGTATGCATTTTACTCAACTGTTTTGTATGTAACAGCATACAACGGTAATTTACAGAAAGGACAAACATGTAGGTACTTTACATATACATTTTAAAACTTAAAAGTATGACACGTCTGGATATTTATTAGTCAAAAATTAACAAATATGTGGGGACAAAACACGCCATGTCTGAACTTGTGATAGTTACGTATTTCAGACTCTCCAAGCGCAAATAGTGATAAGATTGACTATTGGCTACAATTCTTGGACAAATTCTGCAATGTATTTTCCAATGTAATTACAGTAAATCTAATGGTTAAAAAGATAAATTGAATATTGACCATATCGCATTTCGTTCTACATCAAGACATTACTGTAATCCAGAACATATCATTATTCAAAATAAGGGTTATCATATATCAACAAGTTGTATTGTTTTATAAAATGAACGATTAAACGGCATTGACATTGAAAAACTGAAGGCGATGTTAAGAAATAACTGCACATTAAAATCATATGGAATTTTCTTTCTTAAACCATGTCTAATGTCGTTTTCACAAATGTATGTCTATGTAATAACAATTTATTTACAGTAATTATCATCAATCACAAATTTTGTTAACAATTTGAAATTTAATGACAGAATTTCATTAAGACGCAAAATATTTTGTCGTATAATCTTTTATTGAGATCACTTTTCTAATGAACATCTGGGTACCGTGCACTGCATATTTTTATTTTTAGGCCGGAATTACATACTAAATGTGGTCGTAGGATCCATACTAACATAAAACAAGATGTGCATTATTTTTCTGTCTACGGTCAAAATCATATCTTAAATTATGTTTTATGCAACTCCCCAATTCTGTCCAAAAATAAATTATTGTACTAATGCATAGTGATCTATATGAATAGATCCATTTGAATGTCATCCAATTGAAAGACTTGACGGTTGAAAAAAAAAATTGATCAATTCGAAACTGATATGTGCATAAATTTTGAGCCCGTACGATTGGCAAGTAATACTTAAATGTAACTGGGTAAAAAACGCAACAATATGTTCAGCATATTTACAAGAAAATTTACCTACCCTGACCTGCATTTCTTAATACTAGTTAAATTGTTAAGGTAATACAATACTCGCAAGATAGTTTCAGACAATAGCACTATTTGAAAAATATGTAAGCATAACTTTTAACATATGGATCATGCAACCTATGCATGTATATTGAGTAATCCCGGCAATGCACTATAATTACCATTTTATATAGTATGCATTTCTTGATGTGTTTAACTACATTATTTAATTAATTTATACATTCTAAGTACCTACTATGAAAACTTCATTACTTTTAAAATTTTTGCTATTATCGTGAAACTTACAAAGCAACACAACACTTGATTTTTAATATTTTCTAATTGTATAAAATATAGTTTTCTGTTATTATTTACTTTGTTCACTGAAAGGCCAAAAACAGCCAATTAAAATAATTCAAATTTAAACCATATTAAACTAAATGTATTGATTTAATGGCCTTGGATCCCATAAATACGGGTATTTGCTTTTGCTAAATTAAAAAGTTAAACTTTTTTGCTTTTAATAAATATATCCTTGGAATCATCATTTGACAACTGTCGCCTATCACACATTATTCGAATCCAAACATCACGTCACGAAAATAAATAATAGATAAAGTTATCCTAGTCAGTGACAATAATTAAACTAATAATTGAATAATAACGGTGGAAATATAATAACCATAAGGTAGTTGCGGCTGTCAGTCTGCCGAAATGGCAGTTGGCAAATCAATAGTGCGACTCTCATTGCCAAATATTAATCTTAAGCGTTTCATGGGAGGCAGAGGACGGATAGGACTGTGTTTACGATGTCTCTCCTTCGACCGCCGCCGTTTCTTCAGACGACGCGCAGTCTCGGGATCGACACCCTCTAACCGCAACACCTCATATTCAGGTGCTTCTGTTGTACTACCACAATCCATAACTTCCTCCACAACAGGGCTCCTCTTTACTCTCAGAGTTAATTTTAAGCCCCTGCGTGGTGGAGTACATGGACATTCACTGCTTTTGTTAGAATTATCTGCCAACCATGGAGGTCCCGACTCAGATTCTCTTTTAGGTTCTTCAGTCCGACTGGTAACATCATGTTTCTGATGTTTAGTCACTTTACTATCTTTTGAATCACTTGGATTAACATTTTCTCTAAAGTCACAAACTTCACTTTTTAAACATGCATTCTCACTTCTTGCACACTCGGGGTTTTCTACAGGTTCCTTTATATTGGAACTCTCAGAATTTTCTGACTTAACTGTTATTACTGTACACGATTCAGGTGTTTCTTCTAGAGATTCTTCAATATCACCTCCAATTTTTGGCTCCTCAATCTCTGTCTTAACAATATTTGTTACTTCAACTTTTGATTCACATATTTCCTGTTGATCAGAAGCAGAACTAATGTCCAAGTGCGATGTATCAGCTTCTGAACAGTTTGGTAAATCAGGTTCAATTTTGGGTATACTAAGATTCCTACCTGGTTTAGTTTCATGTGTACCTTTTGAATTACCCTTTCCCTTCGAACAACTACTTTGATTATCCAGTAGTCGCTTATGACTCCTTAAAACTATACCACTATGTGAGTCTCGACTGCTCCGTGAACTTGTAATACTACAACATCTTGAACTTGGTGCTTGATCGGATGAATTTGCAGTTGGGATAGCTACTCCATTTCCAGTACGTCCACTATCTGCTCTTCGTCGTAAACGTTCTCCACGGCTAGAAGCAGAAGATTCCCTACTTCCTCGTTTATCCTTATTCAGATCACCCTCGATTATATCAGCAATACAACCTTGGGCGATCAATAACTCAGCATCATATTTAGTTAAGCCTTTCTGTTTCATTTCTTTCATACTTAGTGGAGACACTATATTACTAACTTGCCTATTTGCTATTCGAGGTTTTACAGAGTTTTTACTATTTTTTTGCGTTTGTTTTGCCTTAGTCCTATTTATTCTGTTATCTGTTTCTCTAAATCTATATCTTGTAGCTTGTTCATCGTTATGTGCACTTTTCACAGAAAAAGCACCTTTACCTCTTCTTTCACACGTCTCACATTCACAGTAGCAATTGCCATTCCCAAAAAAGTCTTCACCATAAAAGCAAGTAATCTCTTCACCAACCTCAATATCTCTCAGTACACGGACAAAAGCTTTGCCACGGTCAGTAGCTTCAAATGTGCAAGTAGGCCTACAATCGTGGTTGATATAAGCAGCAGGGCCCAGCCATAACTGTGCACAATTTTTTCTACAACTATACATAACTGAGAAGTCATTCTTTCCTGGATGCAAAAGCTGCTTCTCTTCTTCTTCAGTCATTTCAGCAATACACCCAACCAAAAAATCTATTCTCTCATGCTTATAAAATTTTTTTGTTGTTGAAATCTTAGCTCCAACTCTGCCCTCTAATGAATACCTATAACATGGTTCTATAACAAAGCCAGCTTTCTTATCAAATACTCTTAAATAACGGTATATCTGAAACAAAAATCAATTTATAAAATTTCTCATAAAGCAGTGGTGTAAAATTACTTTCATGTGTATGAAAATTAGCGACATTTTTCGAGCTACACTGTGCTTATTGTGTTTGTATCAATTTACTATATAATTAATTATATTATAATAAGTACTAACATTAAATGGTCACAAAATTATGAATATGTAAATTACTTATTTTAGTATTAACAAATTTAATGTTTAGACAATTTTATTATGAATTATACTGACATGGTCTCTAAGCTTATTCTGTTGATGTTTATTTTTGCTAAAATGCCTTGGCATCCATTCACCACTGGCTAGCTTTGTGTATGCCTTATTGTAGTCCTGGGTTTGTATAAACTCTTTAATTATCCTTTTTAATTCTTCTTTGTTCGTTTTCAGAGGTCTGTAGCGTATGTTCATTTTGTGTGTTGTAATATCAAGGTACGGATCTACAATTAAAGCAGTCGCCAAGTCATCGTATTCAGACAGCTCACGGGGAGTCATGCCCATCGGCTGCATCTTGTGGAGTACTTGTCTCCCAGGATACGTAGCTGATCCAACAACCATTCTGAACACCTAGTAACAAAGACGCGAAGAATATCATAAACACAACGTAAATTTATTAATCAAACGTCATAAATCATACAATAACTTAAAAAGAGATTACAGATTTCGTAAATTATAAAAGTGTACATTGAAAAACTTGTACGTAAATGAATACATCAGAAATGTATCGATATAAATTACTAAAATATAAAAGGACAAACATGGCGGCCGACGAGAAGCTCAAAAAAGCGACACGTCAAATTTATTATATTTTACACCATACGCACTACAAGAATTGATAGTATTTACTCTAAAATAGGAAGCAAAAATGTTGACAAAATTGAAACACTTACTTATATCATTGATTAAACTTATAATTCATGTTCTTTTTTGATAACAACTATACTATCATAGATACACTTCCAGACGCTAACCGCTAGGTTATTTATTTCTATACATGCATACATAACAAAAATTATAATTTACAACTTTTTTGAAATTGAATTCATAAATTATTATTAAAATTAAATTAAATGTAATGTATTCATAAAAACTCAAACGAACTCTGAAAAACAACCATGTTTTCGTGAACTTCATTCATAACGTACACATTTACAAAGACTGTTATATTATACAAGTAAACTATTTTAATGAAAATCCAAACATATTAATCCTATCTAAAAACGATTCTTAATGAAGAGGAATATTTTAATTATTTAAGTAAATATTTTAAATTGAAAAATTGAATGTTAGTACATCACGCACTTTACAAACATCCATAAAGTTTTATCGTTAAAATCTTTAGTACCGTAATAACACACAATGAGATTTTTTCTCTAATGCATTAATCTTGAAATCAGATACATAAACTTCAAATGAAACGAAATTCTTTAATCTATAAAATTATCCGTATCACCCTTCATTCGACTTTGATAGCTAAAAAAATCTTGGTAGATTTTAACTTGAGACCGCTGAGACGTGAAGCGACAGTTCAGATTGTAAAGTTTTAGTATTATGTTTTCATCGAATTAAATAATAGTTTTAAAATGAATTTATTAGATCAAAATATTTTGGAATTTAATGTTCTAAAATGAATATGTATCTAGTTTAATATAAATAGACTCAGCAATGAATACACTTATGTGGAGGAAGTTACGGACCCTCTACTCAACCGTGGTAAATAAATTGTAGTATTTATGATTTCAACTATTCTGCGTGAACTTTAGTGTATTTTATTTTTATAAATAAATATTTTATTACAATAAATACAATTTTGAATAAATGGCCGCATCTGCAACAAAACCACAATAAAAACAGTAACATCAGGGGATTTAAAATAGATCCCAAAGTGATATTTACATCTAGGTAACTAGTCAACAAACAAAATCGGCAATAGAAAACAAACTTCGAGTTATAATATGACAAACGACGCACAGCTGACTGCTGATAACGAATGATAACGATAGGAAGAGACGATTGGAGGGGGCCGTTCAGTAGGCGCCTGTATTATTTAATTATTTTACTGGCTGAATGTCATTTTGACATTTGTAATCGGCCGTTGTTGTCATATAGAATTGGTCGTCACTGTTGAAGGCTTTAGTTTGTTCTTAGTGGATATTCTTAAAACAAAGTAAAAGACTGCAAGACCGCATTTATAGTCTTATTTCTTATTTAATTTGTAGTTACATTATATTGAAATCTAAAGAAATTATATTTCCAAAGATTTCTTTAACTCTTAAGTTTTTATACCGTCTGTTGAGACTAAGTAAAAATAAAAATTTTTTTTTATTGTTTGATATCAAAAACCATAATTTAT
>DWUN01005034.1:0-10173 GCA_018249975.1 Passova gellias | reverse complement strand
GTCCATTACTATATCATTTAAAAAACCGTTTTTTCGGGGTGGAATTTAAACTTTATTTAAATATTTTGTTTGTGTATTAATTTATTAAAAACCTTGAGAATTTTGCAAATACGTTGTCTGTCTTACCATCAACATTTGGGCAGCTGCTTCCAAGGTTTGGATGGCGGAGTTATCCATTGTTTTTATTTACTGTTTGTACAATAATTTAAGGAGAAAAGATGACGGGTGAAGTAAACTATCACTCCTCTCAATTCATAGCAAAAACCAAAATCATACATAAATCACATAACTGTTTAGAAAATCTAGCGGATTTTCAGCAACAATTCACATAACAACCATTTTCGTTAATACCTGACAGTTCCTTGGCTCCTGTGCCCATTATAGACTATAAAGTAATACTGTCAAAATAACAAATTTGGCTTTTCCGCCATTTGAATTGAACATTATATCTTAAATACTTAAATACAATTACTTAAATATAAGTAGTACGTCTTTTACTTAAAAATAAGCAATGATTGTATATGAGTTTGTATAATACAATGATGATAGTATAAATAATAACGCTGCTAATTATAAGACTTTTTAAATGTTCGGATTGTTATTATAATTACCTACTGAATTTACATTCGATTACTACCTCAACGCTCCTGATTTTAAAATTAGGTAGATATAATTTGCTATAGCAATGAAGGAAAACATCACAAGGAAACGTTCTCCTCACTTTCATACGTGTCCCAAATGTTTGTGTAATATAATAATATTCTCATAACTAGAACAATATAAGGTTCAGAAAAATGTTTAATTAGTCAACAATGTCGTTGTAAGTAAGAAGGATCAAATACTTGTGCTCATCACACAAATAATAGTCCTGTGGCGGATTCGAACCCACGACTCCCGTTTAGCAGTTAGATTCACTAACTACTGAACCAAACAGCCAGTTCTGTGCATATGAGTAAAGTATGGGTACTCTATATACCTACACTATTCTAGAAATATTACAAACATACCTAAAGACTGATGTGTGTATGTACTGTTTGTAGGTATCTAATTAACATCGCTGTATTTTCAACTATATACAGCAAAATTTTATGCACCCGATCTGGGTAAATCGGAACATGAATTCTAATAAGTAAACATAATTGGCAGTTATCCACTTGCTTATCGCAGATCAAAGTTGCAATTGTATGGAACGGCTAATAACGGGACCGCCAAGACCAATAATAATTAAATTAAAATTTAGTGAAAAATATTCTAACACAGTGGTAATATTTAAGTTGTAAGTAGTGAGTGTTCAATTATTATTAGCATCTTACGCCTCTCTGTCACTTAAATAAAAACGACTTAAAAGTTATGAAATCTTTTATTCCTAACACTATTTAAGTTTTATTGGTCTAATCTATTCACAATCGTGTTAAATGTTACGATTCATTTTCAATTCTTTGCAACCTCTTTTCCAATATATGAGGATCCAATCTATGCATACATAAAAAGTTTCCATTGAGAAACAGCACGGGTATATGATATCTATATAGTCTTAACCATCTGACATTTTCTTTTTGTGTTATATCAACCTTTTCAATAATTAATCTGTGTTGATAAGGCTCTAATTGTTCCATAACAATGTCACATAACGGACATGGATCTTTTGTATAAAAGGTCAGTACAGGTGGGCCGCCTGTGCCTTCCGCTCTGAAAAAATTTAAGAAATCTGAGGAAAGGTAATTGAAATAAACAAATAAATGAAATAAAGGAATTCCATGATTTAATCAGCCATCCCTATATATATGAATACAATATTTAACTTAATATTCAAGTGTAAAAATCTGTAAATGTAATAATGTTTATAAATAATTAACTATAGATATATAAAATTTCTCTTACACATAATACTTATTTTATACACAACATACAGTTCCATTTTATAGGCTCAGGTTACTAAGAGAACAAGGCAATATGTTTGATAACAAATCAATGTGATTGCAATTTACACCGTTAAGAAAACACTGTGTTACACAAATTATATTTATAATTGCAAAGTAAAAATATAGCACATAGTTATGTACAGCACAAATACAGTATAGAACAAAACAAATAGTAATGTTTGCGGTCACAAATTTTGTATCACAGTGCATTCTCAAATGTTTCATTGTAACTTACAATTTCTCAATCATTATGGACGAAGCACCCCCGCCACCGTTACAGATAGAGGCTACGCCCTTTTCTCCTTTCTTCAGAGCGTGACACAAATGAACGACAATTCTTGCTCCCGACATGCCAATGGGGTGACCGAGACTTACAGCTCCACCGTGAACATTTAACTTTGCAGGATCCAACCCTAACAGTTTCTGGTTGGCAACGGCAACCACGCTGAAAGCTTCGTTGATCTCCCATAGAGCGACATCATCTTTTTTGACTCCAGTCTTCTCCAAAAGCTTAGGAATAGCAACGGCTGGCGCGATGGGGAAGTCGATTGGATCACATTCTCCATCGGCGTAACCGACTACACGAGCGATTGGGGTGACATTCAGTCTTTTCGCTGCTTCAGCAGTCATAAGTACTAATGCTGCCGCACCATCATTCAATGTAGATGCATTACCAGCGGTAACCGTTCCATTCTCCTTTTGGAAAACGGTCGCCAATTTAGTGAATTTGTCAAAATTCACCCTTTTGTACTCCTCGTCCTCAGCAAATAATACCGGTGGGGCCCCACGTTTCTGAGGCACTTCGACGGGCACAATTTCATCAGCAAAAGCCTTATTTTCATAGGCAGCAGCACTCTTCTTGTAACTGGAGAGTGCATAATCATCTTGTTCTTGCCTTGTTATTTCTAATTTTTTTGCTGTGTTCTCAGCACAGTTGCCCATGTGGAATTTGTTGTAAACATCAGTGAGACCATCAAATACAATACCATCAACCAGTTGCATGCCCCCATAGGAAGTTTCACCCCTCTTCAAATAGAATGGCACATTCGACATTGACTCCATACCGCCGGCCAGTATGACATCTTGAGTTCCAGTTTGTAGGCCTTGTGTGGCCAAAATAACAGACTTCATTCCAGATGCACAGACCTTGTTTATTGTAGTGCATATTGTGCTCTTTGGAAGTCCAGCAAATATTACTGCCTGCCTCGCAGGAGCTTGTCCCAAGTAGCCCGAGCATACGTTGCCCATATATACCTAAAACAAACAAAAAAAATTTAAATATATGAATTTATCAGCTACTATGAAAAAATAATTTGAAACTGAATCTTTTCACTGTTGGAAGAACACTACTTAATATGAAGACCTTTAAAAACATTTTGAAAGAAATACATTTATGATTAGGCAAATATTTATAACAAAAACAACAACCATCTATAATTAAGAAAATACATACATCCGAATTTTTTGTATCACTATTTAAAGTTCTTATATGAAATGAGTCGTAAAACTATAAATCTGATTGTCATCTACCATTTTGCAGTCTTCAGGTAAATTACTAACTATTTTTAATTCAACCTTTACAAGTTTACGACAGTTTCAAATTACATACCTACAAACCTTTAGTTTGCTCAGAATCAATAAGATTTGATTAATTTTGTAATGATTTATAGGATAAAAATCTAACTATAGTGATAATTAAAATATTATGCAATTGTCAATGATATATCTGAACATAGAAAAACGTTTATAATTATGTAAGTATATTCAAACCTTAAATACTTTAATAAAAAAAGTGATAAAATTTCAGAGACAAGAAAAGATTAAATATTTTGAATGATGTAATAAAGGATTGAAATATTCCCCTTATCTAGTAAGAAACATATGAATTCAAATAACTTGAAAAATTAAAAGTTACTTTGATTTATGCATAAATTTATAATAAAATCCTCAGCAAAACCATCAACTAACGTCACAAGTAGAAAGTAGGTAAACATAAATTAACCTCTTTAATTTCTTCTTTGGGGATTCCTGCTCGTTCGATAGCTCCCTTCACTGCGACCGCCCCGAGTTCCGTTGCAGACACACTTGCTAAGCTACCCCTGAAGGATCCCATAGGAGTCCTCACCGCAGAAGCAATAACTACATCGTTCAGCGAAACTTTCGTCGAGTAAGCCGCCATCGCTCTGAACACCTTGCAAAATCAATGAAAATTATTAAAAACTGCCGAATTACATGTAATCAATATTTTTACTAATCTTTTCTGTTATAAATACCTTTTATTTAAAATAAATAATACTGTAACTACACAACTACTGAGACAACTGCGTTATATGAGTGACAAACGTGAACTGAACTAAACTGAACTTACTGAACTCTGATGACTGACTGAAATAAAAAGTAAGTAGATACCTTGCTCGTGCTTTGCATTTTAATGCAAATTACTTTGCTGCCTCTTAGTAAAATCATGATAAAACTCAAATTGCTATTCCTTCTTTATTACAGTAATGGAACATACAGATGCGCGATTACTAAAAAATCACAGTATGTGTTACACTGAAATGAACTGATACACTATCAAATTAATTCGAAAATATTCAAACTTATCTATACAGATCTTTTTATATTGAACCTTAAGTACAGGTGGCAAAGCCTACATTGTAATAAGTCTAGTAAATGCAAATATGTAACAACAATCTTTGACCCTGGCCATAGGCATATACATTCTACACATAGAGATATGTGATGAAAGGGTAAACAGTATCAGTGTTGCTATATAATAATAAAAACTGCCGAAATCACAAGCCACGTTATAGTATTAACAAATTTTAAAATACATAAATTTGTAGATTCTGATTTCATGGGAATATTTTATTTATATACGCATTAGTTTATTTATCTTTAAAAATATACTAGGGTATTTCAAATTTTGCGTAATTTTACCTGGCGTGATGTTATGTATATATGTATTAAGGACTATTCTTCTTTCGCGCTGGCATCCAAATATTTTTTGGTTTAAACGTAACCTATAACTCTACAAAGGTACAAACTGTTGTTACAAAATGTAACACAAAAGTCTCATTAGAACCAGTTGAGCCTTTATAATAGTCTCGGACTGACAGTAGTCAGAAACATATTCCCACTATGGGGCACAACTATTTAGCCTGGTAATATAAAATTACAAGGAATCTTAAACATTGAGTGTATGAGAGATGCGCCTAAATCATTCCCAGCTACAGGCCATATTTTGTATGAAACCCATAAGACTAGAATGCAAGGCAAAAAAACTTTAACAAGTTTACCAGTTGTCTCTGATGTCAAATTGACATAGGTAACATAGTTGTCATTTTTTTCGTTCGTCCAAAGTAATATTATGTTAAACTTTACCATCTCTTCTTTCAGTACATACTGTGTGGGATTCGAAATGAAATATTTTTAATCAAAGAAAGTTAGTAATTTATTTAATCTTTATGAAACCAACTTTTATTCACGTAATGAAATGGTCTATATTTCATATGTTAATAATATAAAATATAATTCAAACACCGAACGCCAGGGCAGTTACAACTTTAGTGTGATCTAAATATTGAAGGTGATTGGGGTGTCAAACTTGAGGTCTTATATTGCACTCACCACTGTTAACAACTGTAATTATACTCTATCGATTACTTGTTTTATTAAGTGTTCTTCACGATTTGTTTTCATTGACATTATTATATATATTGACGTGTCGTACCTATATAAAATATATTGTCGTATTGTTGATATTTTATCCATATTTATAAATGTATATATTTACAGCATACTACATCATCAGTATTGGAACATAGTATGGATGTATTTAAAAATAGAAGCCACCACACTAATAACCAACTAAGTCGTCAAGGAGACATTCCTAAATAAATGTAAGTATTTCTGCTGCTAAGTTTTTATATGTGAAAATAAAATAGACTATAGATTAGCGAAAAAAAAATAGAGAGCTTTATGTTAATTATTGGTTTTCATGAGTATTCAAGATCATACACAAAAGTATTTATCAATTAGTATTGAATGTGTTAAATTAGTGTATATGTATCTGTTTATTTATTTACACAATGTAAGTCGTAAATAACAAGATCAATATCCATGCCAATAGATTATTGATCTATTAATATCCAATATTACATTCATGTATGACTGGTAAATTTTCATTCAGTGGTAAAGTGGTACAAAAACATGAAATTAATTCATAATTTTGTAAGAGTATCATTAATACTTGTAAATAACTATAGTATAAATACCACGAAGAATACAATTATTTTTTTCGAATTTTAGTCAAATCCAATTCCACTTCAGAATTATGTATTATGATGGCATATAAAAATAATCAAAATCATCTGAAGTTGTAATACGGGCACAACATTATGTAAGTGAATATTTTCTTATTTCGGAGGATATAGAAGTGAGCCAAGATTATTGTTAGATAAATTGTGGTTAAACATAGGTGAAGTCAGTTCTGAATGATAACAATTAGAAAGATAGATTCCTTTCCAAATGTTAATGGGTGCAGGTGGGGAGCTCATTTATAGAGGTGATAAGTTTTTGGAAGTTAAACCCTTTTATATATCTGTTCTATTAATTGTATATAGACAAAGTTATTGGGCAAAATATAATTAATTATGGCACTTTATATATGTGTATATTATGTATATATGAATATTTTATGTTGTTATGTTTTATGTTAATCTCATTGCAAGTTTACAAACTAAACATATTTAAATGCCTAGCAGTATAATAAAACGTAATAATTACAATTTTATGTGCATTTCATGTATGATTATGAAGTTTTATGAAACATTTATCATTTGTTTTATATCACAATGTGAACAAATGCTTGCCTTATCTACGATCAGTCATAACATTGATAAGCAAATAGCTGTAATAAGTGTTGCTTCAGTTTGTCTAGAGATCTTACTTGATTCAAATAATTAGTTATATTTTCAATCGTAACAGTGAATATTATTGGATTCTTGTACTTCTATAATTGACAATACTAAAGGTAGACTGTTAAGTTGTTATGAAATTTAAGGTAAGTAACTGAACCACAAATGGGTGTTGTGATTTAGAAATATGTATATAATGGAGACATTGATTTAAAAAGTATTTGCTATAATCTGTAAACGCTACATTCCAACATCTTATATGCTTTAGTCCTGTGGTCGAAAATGAAAAAAATGACTGAGCTTCCTCCTTATCACCTACAAGTATTTAATAAATTCAATGGCAACATATTGTGGAAAAAATGTAGGCTATTTCCTGAGTTATAAAAAACTGTCAAGGAAGTTTGAATAAAGTGTTATTGGAATAATGATCAACTGAATGATATTATAATACATTTAAACACTCAATTTAAATTTTATGAAACTTTCTAGCAATTTGTATCATTAATGATGTTAGAAATACGTTTATTCAAATCACTTGTATATCTTGTTTACACTCCGTGAAGGAAGTGTTAATAGCCAGTTTATTATACATGTATACACAAATTGATGGCAACTGAAGACTTATTTGAATAATGTATAAATTATATTAGCATGCAAGAGTATATTTTAAATAGAATATTAAGAATAAATTTAATAGCCAAACCTTTATTGTTAATCTTGATGAATTTTCATCATTAAAATTTTGTTAATGAGTTATTCTTTCAAAAAATTATATTTTATTAGTTTGCACTTACAATTGTATCATTAGTGAGCGTAGGAATGTGAACAATTGAAATCAATTAGCAATCACACCAGTTAATATGGACGATTGAAAAATTAAAACTCAAACTGGAAACCTCCATCATAGGAGAATCTTATCAGTTCAAATATTATGATTGACTTCATATGCATGTGCACATGACTCATATTACATTTTGAAGTGCTCCATAACGTCTTACCACTGTAATGGTAATATTGAGGTGTCATTGTGTGTCTTATGTGAAATTTAGAACCATTAGTTGCAAGCTGGCTTCAAGACATATGCGGTTAGATTCTCGAGTGTTTCTTGTCATGTACAAACTGTGGAAAGCGATTAATCCCAAACTTTGTGTGTGATTTATTATCATTGCAAGTTAGTGAATTTCATCTGTTTTGTTCCGATTATGAGTTAACAATTTGTTTCAGGGTTTACACCTAGACGATTAGGTTATGACTTAGGCCATGCAATAACAATGGAGGTGATCAATATGGAGGACGGTCGCTATGTGCAAAGAGAGAGCATGCCGGGCAGTAGCATTGAGAGTGATGCATCTAGCAGTATTTTTGAAGGTACTGAGAGCAGTGAACAAATGAGTGATATAGAAAAAGCTTCCGAAGAAGAGGAGGAGAATCTAAAGGAAGATTTACAGAAGAATATTCCAGAGTGTTATAAGTCTGATTCAAACTTTACATCACATACTTCTAGTGACGTCACAAATGATGAGGAGTTTCAAGCGACTGCTCTTTGTCAGTTTATGGATATTTTGAACGATTTAGATGAAGTGTTAGATAAGTCCTTGTTGGCCTGTCTCGACGATGGTACCAAATCTCTCGACAGTGACGATGAGGATCTTATTTGTAAAATTAAGGAATTCATCGGTGATTCGGGACAACAATCTGTGATTTCAGAGTCCCAAAGCTCAGAGGATGATAATACTCAGGTTGTTGTCTGTCAAACTGCTCAATTAACGACACCTTTGTTAGAAGATATAGAAATCGGACAAGCGATACCATCGCGGCCAACTATTACAAGTCTCCGGCGAGCTAAAAGTTTCTCAGAAATAACCGAAAGCCATAGAGAGTCCTTAGTATCGGCCCTAGGAAGAGCCGGCACGACAAACGACAATTTGCGTAACTCCATGAGAAGGTTGGATCCTATAGTTCTGCCCGATATGTCTAGTCAGGAATCGGCATGCGAGCCGCTGACTTTGCCGGTGATTTTGTTCTTGGAACACCATGTCAACATGCGTCCCACCAGTGCACCGATTCAGTTGCAAGTGACTGCTGCGAATCTGAGCACCGACGGGGCGTCCGGACCGCTGATAGTGGGTCGACGGGCGCTGCTAATGAATCGTACCTTGTCTCTGCCATCGCCCGACGAAAGCGATATAACCACTGGCGACTGGACTGGCCGCAACACAGCGAGAAGTATCGCCAGGAGTGCAAGCACATCGAGTTCATCCAACGAGTCGTTGGCGGGGGTTGCGACCGTGAACCAAAATTCTTTTGCTGTCAACGAAGAGAGGTAATGCTTATTGATACACTATGAACATTGATGAATTAGAAAAATAATGACTGGCTTCGTGGTCGAGTAGAGATATTAGAGACCCTGGCTGCTCAACCGGAGATCGTTGGTTCGATTTCCACCCAGAACAAACATTTGTGTGATAAGCACATTTGTTTGTTCTGTGTCTGGTCGTAATAAAAATATCTCTCTATATAAGTAATATACCATATGTATGTTTATCAGCTGTCCGGTCACCATAACACAAATATTACATTACCATTTTTTTTTTAAATAATAGCTTTTCAAACATATAGTGAATAGGCACCTAATAGGCAACCATGCTATACCCTAAGCCACATCATCGTTTACCATCAGGCGAGATAGTGGCCAAAAGCTAGCCTATTTCAAACAAAAAAAAAGGATAGTCATGTGTGGAATTGTCCCCAGATTTATCATATATTTCACTTTAATTTTTTTATATTCATGTATATTAGTTGTACTAAGGTATTATATATAGCTATTTGATCGGTAAACATTTGTCGCAGAAACGAAGAGACTGAAGAGCCTCCTTTTGGAGTGTGGCCGCATCGACTGAGCGCAATGCTGGCCTGCCTCAGTTGTACGATAGGAATTTTTAATATCTCAAGATTTGCCATATTCAGTGTTCATTTTGGTGGTGAGTAAACCAACTGTTGAACAATTTATTCATACACTACACTGTAATAAAAGTGACATTTGAACATTAATTGCCACCTACCTAAGTCTTATTAAATACTAGCTTTTGCCTGCGACTTCGTGGAATAGTGACTTTGGGCAGTATTTGGAGTATTTCAAAATCTGTATGTTGCCGAGGATTAATAGCTATATAACAAAAGAAGTTTCATCGAAATCGGCCCATAAGTTATTGCGTGAAAGCCAGACAACAGACAAACAGATAAAAAATTTAAGGATAAAGATTTAAGGGAACAAGGGGACATGACAGACATAACATGACAGAGAAAGCGACTTTGTTTTATACTATGTAAGA
>DWUN01005033.1:0-10174 GCA_018249975.1 Passova gellias | reverse complement strand
TCAATATTTTAAATTTCAACATAAATATAAATAAGCATAGCAATAAAATATCTCAAAATTATTCATGTTACTATAAAACTACTAAAGTAGATCATTTAATGGCAGCCCTACGATTTTCTTGCTTTTGCCGATAATTATTTCTCTCGTCACATAAATTATTTAAGTCGGGGGTTTTTAAATTATTTTATGCTTTTTCAATTACATACTACATACGGTTCATATTATGAACCGTCGTGGGTTTTCAAAATTTTTAATTTTGTTTTTTTTCTAATTCTATTGAGAGTAATGCTCTCTAGGTCTATAGAAAATCATAAGAACAAAAATATCAAAAATGCATTATTATAATTTCTGATTCAAGTGTTTCAATCAATCAATATTGTAATTTTTTTTTTATTATATAATAAATATTTTAATAAATCAATAATTTAATAAATTTATAATACAAACTTGTCACAACTTGACACCGTGGTACAAGTAATGTGACAAACTGATTAACTTCTATTAAGTATTAAATTGGTTTATTGAAAGTTATAACCAATTTAACACACTTATTATAGCAAATCTCATGGAAAAATTTGTGTACTTATATAAACCCGTTCATAATGTCCATACAGTTATAAATCGACGTTTTCGGTAAGTGCTTATATGTAATATTATGATAACTGCTATTTTTATATATTAGTAACCCATTTCTCACTATGTAATAAAATACAGTTTATATATCATCTTGGGAAATGTTATATTCGCTTTGGAGTTTTGTGTCTAATGTTAGTACAAATTAGTCTGCAGTATCCAAGTATAGGTATCTATGATTTCGTTCTATAATTTCTTCCTTAACCATCCCACCGAAGTCATTCGGCTATAGATACAACCACTGCAATGATGATGCCGGTAGATATCTAACAAAAAACAGACCAAAATGGGATATTCTACTTGCTGAGAAGTTTAAAAAACGTACTGCAATTGCTAGTCAATAATAAAAACTTTTTAATTTGCACCGTAGTTGAAAACACATTACTGGAAAATATTCATCCTTACGGAAGAACAAAATTGTTCAAATGAAGCTGTTACCAGGCGTACTGCTCATCACGATGTGCTTGCTGGCAATCGTTTTCGCTGATGACGATGTTAATATAGAAGAACTCTATGAGAAAGACCCAGCGTTTAGATTTAAATTTCATAAGGCTTTAAAATTTCTCAAGAAAGCGGCGGTAAGTTGCATTTTATGGATTTTGATCACATGGATCCGACAATGATCTCATTTCGAAAGTAGTAGGTACCTACCTTTGTCATTATTATCTCATTCTTAAATAATACCTATATCTTACCTATTTTTATTAACAATAGGCAAATTATAGAATTCAATGCGAACTGGTACATATTTTGGTTGTATATAGTCACCCTAAACCTAAACACTAATGACAGTTTCGAACCATATAAAGAAGAAACAGGGAAGAGATCGATCGTACTCAGTTTTGTATGTTCGATCAAATCGTTTTAAGCAAAGTCAAAAGTATCCTTTGTCCCTTTCACTCCAGATACATAATAAGGCGAAAGATGTTATAATGACTACAGTGAATTTTGTTAAACTGTATTATTGAAAAATATTACTACAAGGGTATTGGCGCTTATTATGACACTATTACGGTATAAATATTACATAAATATTAGACAAGAACCGGTCTCTTTTGTTACTTGCGAGTGTTAAAATGTTTATTTATTTAATTTAAATAGTTAACAACAGACAATTACTAATTTGAATTTAAAAGGTCATTTACTACCTTCTAATCGTTAATTTTCAGAAAAAACTACCAACTGCTCTCGACACAGCGTTGACAGGGTTGGCAATATATGAACATTTCAAGCCGACAGAGGCAGCAACCAGTTAAATATACTTACAAGTACATATTTGTTAAGTAAAAGTTACGATGGCAAGACAAATTAATTAATAAAGTATTGAATTTAGTGAAGTTAAGTATTTTTTATACGTAAGTACTGCGTACGTTCATACTACGTACGTAACCTACCTCCTCCCTTTTCTAAATATAAATAGGTATACCCGGTCTCTGAATTTTTTCTCCAATATATTTTTGAACTACGTATAACACACAACTATGAATCGATAAAATGATATAAGTATACTTTAAGAGTTATAGTATCAGGCCTTACTTTGTGGAAAACCATGTTCTCATATTGAGTTATAGTTATTTTACAACAATCCGCATGTGGATCGTCCTCGCAAAGACGCATGCATATGTAGACAGAAAAAAAATACAGATGAATTGAGTATCTCCTCCTTTTTGAAGTCGGTCAAAAATATACAACAGAGTATAAACCGCTATCGACACTTGTTTCGCCCCGAAATAGAGCATCTACAACGGTTAGTGGTAAAGTGATTTTAGGCTAACTTGATAAGTTTATTTTTAGTACGCTTTTATACGGTCGCCTTGTAATTAATGAAAAACTATGATGTGAAATATCTGTAGGTCATGTTATTGTAAGTTGTCATTAGATCACAAAAAAAAGTTAAGATCACGCTCGAGCACATTCCTTTACATACAATACAACCGATTGCATGAAAGTTCATATTATAGTGAGTATAGAGAATATTTTCGGTTATATATATATTCATTAGTTATTAGAAAAGTCGTAGCCTAGTTAGTGATTTGGATTTGAATTCCCGACTCCGATAGTCTGGATTGATTTTCTGGAAAGCACCTCTTACTTTTTAATGACATAAAAATTATGCATTTCATATATTAATACAAAACGAATATCACCGAGATCTTGACACACATTTCACACAAGAAAAACATGTGGAGAAAACCTGTACAACTGAGAGTTCTCTGAGGGATGTGAAGTCTGTCGATTCGCACTTGGCCAGCGACGTAGACTCCTTATTATGAGAGGAAACCTTAAGCGGACAGCAGTGGATGAGTTGAAAAAAAAACTACATAAACAAAAACTAAGTTTTTATTAGCACGGGCAGGACAGTCTACCGGGTTCTTCCAGTAAAATACAATATTTCTATTACAATTCTTCTATTACGCACATGTTATCATTTTTATCGAGTTATTACATTAAATTTGAAATAATACTGATATTGTACTTAAAAAGGAATTTTAAAATATTTCATTAAGAAATGGAATATGTAATAGATTTAAGAGAAAAATACTTATTAAATTATTTTATTACTGAATTCCACAGTATTACGATTACATAATAATAAACCTTGTTATATTCGGTATTTAAGTCATAATATAATAAGGTTATCCTCGTTGGCGTTTGTTTTTCACGTGTTCATATACGTCATGGATCGTGCCAGCTGCGCTAATTGCACGTAAACCACCCTTCTGTAAAAATAACTTCATTTTAATTCAATAAAATCTTAACTTGTATATTTACGTAATCTTTCTAAAGACAATATTTTTAATATATAATAATAATACATTTACTTACAACCAATGAGCCTGCTTTTACTTTCGGTACGGCCTCAGATGAGCCAAATAAAGCAAACGCCGTTAACACTAACAATATAAAATTCATGATTTTCATCTTACAAATGTACCAAATCCGTATGCAATGTATCTAAAAGCTAACACGCCCTGTGTTATAGTAATAACAGGTATAAGTACAGTCCCACCTTTATATGGAGGGAATCAAACAGAATGTGACGTAACAAAAAAATCCATGTGATTGGAATTTCCAATTTGCGATGCGCTGATTGCGGAAACATGTTATAAAAACAAGTGCATCACGTATAAAAAGATTCCAAAGGTAAAGAATGGTTAACTGTAGGTATCAAAGTTTATTTTTGATCTCAGAAAGAACAAATGAAACTGATTATTCCTTCCGCTATTATCATGGCAATATTCGCTTTGTTCACTGGGGTCCAAACAAACACCAAAGTTAATAATAACGCCATAAAAAAGGTGTCGTATGTTTCTAAAATTTAGACAAGATTGAAATTTCATCGGACTTAAACATGTAAGGTATAGATATGCTTCAAAAACGTAAGTGCCTATGTCGAGGTATCTTTTTATCTTATAATTATGAAAACAAAAAAAATAACTAGTAGAATACGTTATAAAAGTTCTTTAGAGTAATTGGCGCACCTCGTACTGCACACGACATTTACAGCGAAGTAAGAAAAAGAAAAAATCACTAACGAATGACGTAAACAGTAAAAATGCTACCTTTAACTACTTCCATATTACAAACTTACCTTATGGTTACTTAAATTAATTTTAATAAACATTATTATTTACATAGTACAAGTACAGTCAAGTCGTTTAATGTTCAGGGTAGAGCCAATATGTTGATCGTAATTTTGCATAATCTTATAACGTTAAGCTCTAAAAACAAAATTTTTATTAAAAAAAATTATTTTTGGCGGTTATTGTACGTTTATATACTAGCGAAGACCATCTATATTACAGCAGACTAGCAACGCCTTGGTGATCAAATTCTCATACGAGTTCACTAATACTAACTGCGTTTATGTTAATTAAATCAAATAATGTTGCTAATTGCTTAAAACATGCAGTCCTGTAACCAAATTACAATAAACTAAAATATTTATTAGCAACTCACTGAACAATAGTAATAACATTATAGTGCTATTTCAGATCGCCTGCAGATATCTATGTATAAATAAACTCAATATACATAGACATTGTAGATAATATAGGTGATCTCATTAAGTAAATCTCTTTAAAATGGAGATTACATGATAGACTAAATACATAGTTGTAAAGGATTTCAGAATTATCCACGGACCAAAAAAGGCGGCAAATATTTAATAATAAGAATGGTTATTTTACAAATTTGCCTAAATTAACTACATTTCTATTGTCGAATCACCGCACTTTAGTATTCACAGAGAATTTTTTCTGGATTGAATATTAAGTGCCGGGACGAAAGCAACAAAGATTCTCTGAATTTGACTATTTGTTTTAATTTAAATAAAGAGTGCACAAGTTCTGTGAAACTGTTTGGTTTTTATAATAACTTGTTCTACATACCTACTCCAAATGAAGTCATAACCTTTGGGATCTATATGTTGGTAAAATAAATAACATTCTCTTCATGCTATGTTCATTTTTTTGCCCTTTAAAAACGTACTCTACAACTTACCTTTTTACAACTAACGATAGAGGCACCAACTAACGATAGAGATATACCAAAGAAATGAGGCCCCAGTGTTTTGTTTAATATAATTGTTCTTCTTACAGTATACAATGTAGTATGTCATGTTTAGATTAATTACGTCACCTTATGATTCAAATTTCTATTTTTGTCTAAAATGTAGACTGTTTTATGAATATAGTTTCACAAAAGGAATAAGGAAGTATGGAGTAATTGTTTGAATTGTATGATATAAAATAAATCGTGTAAAGAAAATTATTAAATTGTTTTCATCACGCCACCGGGTATCTCCCTATTACGTTCTGAGGTTACCAAACTGTGGCCTCAGTTAGAGGTACAGTCCCGACGTATTTATCTTCGGAGAAACATTGCTAACGTTCTGCTATATAAACAACTTTACAGCAACAGTCGGGCACAAGTTATCAATTTGCGTAACCTGTGAGAGTTCTACTAGTAAATTATCATTAATTATAATGAAGGTTTCCAATTTATTCATCGCCGTGATGTGCATATTAGCACTGCTTTATGGCCACAGCGAAGCTAGGCCGGGCAAGATTCCGGTCAAAGCAATAAAGAAAGGAGCCGAAGTTGTTGTAAGTAATATTCTACGCAGCAATCCATTTCCTCGAATTGGTTTTTTGTTTAATTTGGATGTATCATTATTAATATAAAATATAAGCAATAATTACGTAAATACTAAATTGATTGAGATGTTTTAAATCAGCATAGTCATTTTACGGTGAAAGATCTCTAGTAGAACTTCAATGCTGTTTTGTAATTGGATATATGTAAGTGTATTATGGACCATTGCATATCAAATGACCCTGTTACTTAACCTGCCTGAAATTTACAAAATGATAGTAATTATTATTAATTAAAATCGATATATTAGGTAGTCAGATATTACCTACAATTGGTTTTTAAAAAATCTAAGTATTCTTCTTTTTCTAGTTGGTCTCAAGTATCCTGTTTACAATTCTTCACTACGAGCTATAAACATTTGTGTCATTTAATTTAATAGTAACATTATTTTCTTGGAAATTTCAGATGATTATTAATACTAATTATAAAAAATTTTCAGGGCAAAGGCTTAAGGGCAGTGAACATTGCGAGCGCAGCGCACGATGTATACAGTTTCTTTCATCGTAAAAGGAAGCATTAATGGCTTGATTCTGTATTCACATCCTAGTATATTATAATTTTATCCTCAACGAAACCGTGACTTATTAGAAATGTAAGTAGTTATAAACAAAAATAACTAACGATTTGTCTTTAAGTAAGTGCCATACACGTATTTATTATTTAGGTATTTGTGTTATATAATTATGTAATCTTTTAGATAGTGATTATAATTTTCGTACCTACTACCAATTTGTTGTGAACAGAAAAAAATATAAACTCAATGTACCTTATCTGTTTTTTATTCCTATAATTCCTACGTAGAGATAAAAAATATTATTGCAAAATATAAGTGGTTTCTAGAAACATTATTTAATTTTAACATAACGTAACGTAATTTCTTTAACCTTCTCGTGAAGATATAAAATCTATTACGCAAAATCTGTGCATGGATGCAAGTCGAAGTACCGAGCAGTATGACAGTATTTTTATGTAAATGCATTAATAATAGCAAGTTTCAGAAGTTTCAAAAAGTAACTATCACAACTACACCATACTAGCCATACATTAATAAATCCCCAAACAAGTGATTTCCCTAATTTATTTTTAATGTGGATGTAATTGAGATTTTATTGCATTTAAAAGCGAATAACTTATTAATTTCTCGTTGCATATTATAATGTAGGCGCTCGGGTAGGTAATACCTATTCGTTTCATTGGCTACATAAATTTCCTCTTTACGATTCCGGCTTAACATTTTCCTGTTCAATTGCGCGTATAAAAGCGCAAAGAGTGTTACTTCACGCCTCTATATTTATTAAGAACGTAAAAGGAACACAATGCAGTTGGCTTTTGTTGTGGTTCTCGTAGCGCTGGGCTCGATTTCATCCGGTATATGCCAAGTCGTTCCCGTAAATCCCTCAGTATCCGTTACCACTCCCAAATCATGGACGAATAAATTTAAAGATGGTTTGGTACGTATCACTTTTAATAATAAGTATATATAAACCCACGAACTCCCGTTTAGCCGGCAGGGTTTCAAACCATTCGAGTAACCAGCCAGTCCATGTAAAGTACATTCTAATGTTTTCATAATTCTAAGGAAGAATTTTGTTTATTAAATGATTACGATGTTCCTTGGGTTTCAGAACACATTTTTCCAAGGCGCCGCTGTGTTCGGGGCCGTGCAGCACGCCGTGGGGGGCGGCCGAAGCGCCGGCAAACATACTCGTAACACGTTACCAGCGAATATTAAAAAGAATTGAACTCCACAGAACGATGAAATACCAACATATTGTAATGAGTACAATATGGAAATAAATTAGTACTAAGCTAAAATCAACTTACTTTACCACGATATATGTAGATTAAGATGTTTGTAGTAGTATTACGCCGAAATGTCCTCGTTAATCTACTGGTCCTATAAAAAATAGGGGCTAGTAAAATGAACTACGCCAGTGTTGACTTTCAACTGGATTGCAGCCAATATTACAGAATATATTAGCATAAATTATCGCAGCAAAAGATTTTACGGAATACTACGTTTTAGAATATTAAATTATTGAACGAATTACGTTTCGAATGTATAATGTCATTCAAAATGCTTTCACAACATGACGTGCAAATGAACACGCCGTAATAAATACGAACATTTCATGTTCACAGTGTAATTTAATAATAACAACTGACTTTCGCTATGATGGAACGGCATTCATTGCGTATTTACGGTTTAATTAACGATTGGTACTCATAAATCGAATTACATATATTAAGCATGTCTATTTTGCGTTACAATAAATGTTTGAATGTTACTAAAAATTAATAATAACGAAATGGAAGCTATATGTAAAAACTCTCCTTTACTATTCTATTGGAGGCAAGCGCTGCAGGTTACTCTTATTATTTAGGAGGTTATTGCGTTTTTCAAGTAACGCATCGTATTCTGAAGACAAAGCCTTCAATTTTTCATCCAATTCCGTCTTGCCACTGAAAAGAATGGACATTTTCATTTAATAAACGGTCGTATGTACAAAATATAGAGCAATAAAGTTTTTTTTTGTTCTTATGTACTTCAACAGCAGTATAAAGTAGAAACTAAGACATTCCATGTTAGACATGTTAGACAATTTAATCAAATAATAATTTGTTATTTAATTAAATAATAAAAGCTACATTAGAAACAATATAGGTATTCTATACCTACTGCACATATGTATGTTTGAACTGAAAAAGTTAATTATCCCATAGGGTTATTATAATGTTGGTGCTTAAATTAGAATTTCTAATATATGAACAGATTTAAGAAATATACTTCTGGTAAATAAAATAAAAATCATTACACTTAAATCATATAAGATATGAGGCGCTAATAGTAGCACGCAAGAAGTGTTGCAGTTTAATGTGAGCATGAACAGTGTAGATGTCAGTGTTAACATATTGAAAGCAGCTGTGGGGTACACGATAGCGAGCAGGTCGGCGGGCACGCGCGCCCGCAGCGCGCCCAGCTCTCGTCGCAACTCTTCGACGGCGCCCTGCTGCCTGTTCTGTTCGATTTCCAACGCGATATTCTTATTGTTGATAGAATCTATTTCAGCTTCTATTTCGTTTTCGTTCTGTTCAACGCGTAGATATTGTAAATAAATAGGTGGGACACTGACGATGCGAAGATACTACGCTAAGTGCATGTACAAATGATTCACTATATCGCCATAACTTTGTTGTTTCTCTACAGTAGTATATAGTATATAACCGATAAGAAATATGAAAGTAGTTACGAAATATAACTACAATATCACAGGTGTCATATGATGACATGTAGGCACGATAAATCTATTTGCGTAACAAAACGTTGAAGGTATATTTCTTGCGTACTTAATATATCGCGAATTGAATGATATAGTGATATAATGAATATAGTGTCGCAGTGATAACCATTAAATTGTAAAGAAACTATATATTTAAACCATCATGCCAGGTCCCTAACGGGGTTGGCAGAAAGCGCCGACTGCCAAACAAAATTGTAAAGAAACATTAAACGAAAAATTGTAAACAGACTTTTCCATTCCTAAAGGCTTTACATCTCAATTGTTAAAATTAAAATGTTGTATTGTGAAAACAAATACAAATACGAATTTTTATGAATTAATCAAAAATAGATTTTAATGCATAGTTGTTAACTTTTAGTACTTACGTTGTAAACTTTTGTTTTTCGAAAGCGATCCGCTATTTCGCGTAGCGATTCTTCGTAATTACGTCTGGTAATACAATATTATATTGTTAAACAATATTCTATGAGAATTTTGGAAGCGCTCGCGTCCTTTTCAAGGTTGCTCAGTATAAAGGACCTAGAGAATTAGGTACTGAATGATGTATGGACATTGTGTGGGTAGGAGAACGGATAGCCTGTATCTTGAACAATCCGCTATGGAGCGACTTGGTGTTTAAGTTCTAGGCTTTACCTACTCGAATGAGCTTACCGTGCTTAATATGTTAAAAAGTAGGTCTCCTAACGGAGAAATCAGCGATATTAATTTATTTCTAATGATACTTAAAAAAATATATTATCTATTGTTATATCATTAAGTTCGATTCTGTATATACAAAAAAAAAAAATATTCAAGTGAACACGCACTCAATACGATGATAATTAAACTGATTAAGAACATACATTTCTTGTTCTGTAAATCGCTCTCCCTGTTTCAATAAATTCTCTAGTTCGATCCGGTTTGTGCGTGCTCTGTCCAACTCTTGAGTGATGGTTTCACACTGACGTCTTAACTGCACGCGTTTAGCCGTTAGTCGCACTATAAGATAATTTACCACGGTGTATGAAAAATATCAGACAACAGTCTGCAAGGAAACAGCTATTATGAGAAAATATAATATAGTACCAACTAGCTGCCCATTC
>DWUN01005032.1:0-10174 GCA_018249975.1 Passova gellias | reverse complement strand
CCCAACCCGGGATTTGAACCCAGGACCTGCCGATCGGCAGTCGCGCTAGCAACCGCACGACTAACGAGGCAGTCAAAGTTTTTTTGTTACTATTAGACAGTAACCCCTTATTTCCTATGCGGGTTCTTTCGCACCTAGAGCTGGTCTGCTTCTCACATTTGTCATAGCGAAGTGTCTCTCCAAAGTTCACTTCTCGCATTCATAGGGAAAATTACGTGTAATTGTAAACTACTTCGCCGTAACTACGTATTCTAATCTTCGCCTAATTGTTCGCACGATTGGTTGAGCTGAAACTAAAATATAACTCTTAATATTAAACATGATTATTTTTTATTAATGGTAATTTGCAATATACTTATTTATTACCACTTATTAATAATATGGTAACATAATAATATCATGCACATTTTATAATGTTAGTAACAAACATAGAGGTTTGCTTTTTTAGGTTTGGTTTGTCAAAAAACACTGATATCATACTCGTATAATATTTAAATCAAAGTTCTTTATTTAAAATCATCAGCAAATAAAACAGTGTAAACGTGTATTAAAATTTCAGAACAACAGGCTTAAAACTGAGCGTCCATTATTTATGGAGTAGGTACGGACAGAAATCGTAAAAACATTCCGCCATCCGAGACCCTACTTTATCATTAATTACGTACTAGAATATCCCAATTTCTTCCAAACTACCCTCCGTCGAATTTCAAAATTTATCTTGACCAAAATTCCAGCCGAATTATAAAAATTTAAGGATCAAATTACATAAATATTTTATTCCTCTTATTATGACCATTACTATTTTTTGATGTGAAACATCTTATGGTTGGGTATGGAAAAGAAATCGTAGACCGAGACGTCGCGTCGATTCAGGGGACGCTTCCCTCCGCTCGACTGTATATAGGGTAATTTAGACGTGTGTGTGTGTGTAATTACATGTGTGCCTAACATATTATAATATTCTAACACTGTATTTTATGTTTATTCCTTAACAGAAGTTGTCATAACATATTTGTTATAAGAGATTAAGATTCAACTTGCAATCAATTCCACAATGTTTGAATCCAATCAAGGATTCACCAATAAGCGCTCAGTTGAAGATTTAATTAACAGCGTCTAGGAGATCTCAGTGCAGAAGTTCAGAGCTGCATTGGAAATGAATTGGAAAATACGTTTGAAGTTTAAGGAGATCTGCCGTTTGAGTGTAAATATTTGCGTGCGTAAGACTCAACATCCGTTTTTAAAGTGTACACATGTCATGACATTAAAAGAAAGAAAGAAAAATGATGGGAGACTAGAATAAAGAATTAATAACAATGTCCGATGTTAGATAAAGAAAAAGGCAAAACATTTGCACCAAGGCGTACAAAAAGATTTTACAGAATTGATACATATTTATCAATACTTTACAATTAATACTCCACAAATTTTCTAATCAAAAGTTAGACCATGATATATGTACTCGTATATAAAGATACATAGACAAGGTAGCTAGGAACGTCAGTTTCGTGGGTGATCAGAGTAACGGTTTATTATTATATTAAGAATTCCTTTGAGCGTCCTGAGGTCCCTACTTTACGGGTTGTCGCTAAAAGGGTTCTAATTGGTTCTAATTTTCACGTTACCCTATTTCTCTACAGGTGATTGGTTATCTTTGATTGACACAAATGAAACGTCAAGTTCAACAACCTCCAAATGGGTATATACTAATCCATACACAATTAGTGATACGAGGTTTTTCGCATCCTTACAATGTCCCACCCGCTGCACATAGGTCTCCTATCGTAGAGAGTAAAATTACATGCTGCAGCGTACTATGCTAGTCAAATGCGGATTGCCGATTTCTGGTCACTTAGTACAACCTCTGCCAAGTTTGAGATACACTGCTTAGCTCAGCATGCAAACTGAGAACCATTACCCAAACTTAGAATTTGATTGATCGTCCGATAAATCCTATTCCCCCAATCGCATCAGCTCACTTTGTATTAATAATAATAAGGAAACAATATTTGTTCACCCTGTATAACAAACAGTGTACATCAATATCAGCTGTTTTCGTTTAAAATTTTAATTACGCTCACAATAATAACAATGTTTTCATAAACAAACCCGGCCGCCGGTGACGTCAGCTACAGTTTAATTGCTAGGGGGCTATTTGGAGGCTCTGCTGCGAATGGCCGGCAATTGTTTTATTACTTAATTATCGCTAAAGTGCATAATCCTGTTTTAGATACACGTTATTTATTAAAAAAATCGTTTAAACGTATAGTTTTCTTAATAACACAGTAGTTTTTCGATAGTCCTGTATTATTTATGTAGGTATTGGAAAGAATTTTGTTGAGTGCTAATGCTAGACAAGAAGAAACAGATAAGAATTAAATGTAAAACTCGTCGGTGTATATTGTTAAATCACAATAGCAGTGACAGCTTAAGAATAGCAATAAAAAATCATAATCTATTTCAAAATCTCAAATAGACCACATTTCAAATTTTAATCAATGTTATTGACATTTTTTCTTCGAATACATTATTATATCTATAGAAATTTGGAATGACTTACGCTTTCATTTTGTTTATAGGCGGCTGCAAATATTCTCCCTTTTGCCGTTCTCAAATACCCACCCCATACACATTCTCCGCAACACGCATAGCAAAATGTTGTTTTATTACAGTCTGAAATGTTATTTTAAAATAAGCTTCGCGTGACATTTATATACGTAACAATATTTATATTCCGATTTAATTATAATTTCATAAATTTTACGGGACGGTTGGTCGGATTTAATTATGGGAAAGTACGTCGCACGTTGCATATTAATAAAATGTTAAATTGTAATCATACTTAATGCATGATATCCGCGTAATATTATTACGGGTATCCAAAAACTCAATAGGTTTTCAAAAGATTTAAAACATATTTTTATTATTTGATAGGTTAGGGTTTGGCCGTTAGTCTTCCTGAAGGGAAGCGGAAGTTCTTATAAAAATGGATTAGTCTGGCCTGGACAATCCCTGTCCGTCTTCGCTTTTTAATTATTTACGAAACTACCGCCTAGCTATATTGAAATACTTATTAATTAACATGTGTAAAAGAGTATTCCATTAAGAATATGTCATTGACTGTAGTAGTTGAAGGTTGTAGTGGAAGCCAACCTTATTTCTTTATTTATACTTTATTTGTTACTTATTTATTTGGTGCTCTCTGCCTACCCCGTTAGGGACCTGGCGTGATGTTATGTCGTTGTTGTTACTAACAAAATGTAAAGTGACCATAACCGTTTTTTTGGTTCTCTTCCTGTAAATTTTTGAGCACGTTTAAAACGGCGAAGTCGATTGCAATAAAATCACTTTCTAACAAAAAACACTCGTTCAAATAAACGAACATTGTATTCCGTAAACTCATTACTACCCCTGTGTTTATATTGTGAAAGTTACTTCGCAGCAGTGACAAGCTTAACCACGATTTTGCGAAACTTAAACGTTGCGTTAGGGACAACTCAAGTGCAAGTTGCATGAGTTTTGCGCGAGAACCTTCAAACATTATCCGCGGAAACCTTACATACTCGTACAATCGATTCAGAACTTAAACGGCCTATATGTTAGTTTATTTACAATAATCTGTTTACGCTATTTGTAAATCAAGCCTATTTTATTGATAATTGCTACAAATCTTTTTGATTATTTAACCACTCTCATAGTTTTATTATATTTTGAAACATAAAAAAGCATAAAAAACTACATGTTGTTAATCATGATAATATCTTAGGATAAGTTTAGTCAATGCCATAAATCTTATCTTTATTTTTTAGCTTCAATTTGGATATTTTGATTATAGATGTACAAATAAAACTTAATTAATACTCGAATCGAGTAAATATCGTTAGGGAAAATACAACATTAACAGTTAGTTCCACGGTATTCATATTTACAACGCATCAGTTAACTAGCTTGTGACAGCTAAATGGCATCCCAAACGCAATTAGCCGGAAACCGATGATCGTGAACATCAAACGAGGGCTTAAATTACGCAAGCAATATGCGTTATGCACGGTCAGAATACTGGTGTTTAGGGCATACTTATAATTATTATTACCACGTTTTGAATGCTAGTGTCGTTGCTACTGGCCACTGTGCAATAGAGCCTGACTGCGAAGCCGGAGATCGTAGGTGCAGGCGATAGAATTATTGTGAAAATATTTTATTATTGTTGATAAGTTTGTTAGTGAATAAGTCGCATAATTGACTATATTCGATACTTGTAACGCCATCTATTGGCCACCTTTGTAAACGTCATTGTACGGTATGTGAAAATCTTTATTGTTATTGTTCAAATCTTTATCTTTATTGTTCAGTTGGAGATTTCACTTGCGAATACACGGTTTACTCGCCTTTCTTTCGGCACAGTGCGCGTTTTCTCCAGTAGGTTCGATTTCCAATATTCTATTCGCTGTTCAAGAACGCCATAAAGAGATTCATCCAAACCGCTTCTCATTTTATATAATAAAGATGCGTTATGTGTATACGACTATTTCATCACTAACATCGCTATTTTTCTATTCGTCTGCGTCAAATTCCGCTACTATTTCAAACTTGTACGTCATTATAGATATTACATCATAATCCTCTACATTCATTTATTCCCTGCTTCTCATTTCATTTTCCATTATGCTTATAAGGGCTACTTATATCCCATAAATACTTACGTAAACACTTAATCATAATAACAAATGACCCTCCAACCGGAAGTGGGGCTCAAGATGGATTACTTACATAGAAAGAAAGTACTATTTGTTTTCTTTTATTCTTTCTTTATCCAGCTGTATAAATTACAGGTTGTTCTTAATATCTCACAGATTTAAATCTAAGTCCTATTTTTTATATATATCTTAGCTTAGCCATGAAATCCGTTAATTTATTTTATGTTCCAACTGCTTTTATTTTTTCTGACTTAGTCTATGGATAACCTTAAAGAAAGATAACATTATCCTAAAAACGTGTATATCGATTGTGAATTTGTAAGTACACACAAATGCCAGGCATACGTCAATCCACATTCTTAACAGCACCATCTGAAGGTAAACCTGTTCCGAATGAATGGAAGAAAGCTACTGTGGGCAGTTTGGTGCCATTATCTTAAGATTTTGACTTATCACCAATTACTAATCCTTAAGAAAAAACTTACAGTCATTTGTTTAAAATACCTAGAGAAGCAACAACAAATATACCCTGTTCTGAACACCTTAAAAACTGAGAGACACCAAACAAATTCTTTTTAAACCTTTTTATTACTCCACTGTTGGATAACGTTCCGCTTTCTATAACTCTAAGCTTTAGTGTTTATGGCCTAATTTCCATTCGGGTTAGAGCAGTTGATTTCGAGCCAACTTAGGATTGGATAGGTATTAGCTGTTTACTAATTTTATTTACCTTCTTCATGGATACGTTGACAAATCTAAAAGGCATCCTTTTCAGGTTAAACATTTTTAAGTCATTTAAAATTCAATCTAACAGCATTAGGGAATTATTGTCTAAACAAAGAGTTGCTAAGTTGCTCACTTCGATCTTCTATTACGTTCTATCACTTGTCAAGTTATTCACGCCTTGTACTAATATATTATTACACGTAAATGGATGAAATATTTCATAAATCGCTATTTATGTTTTGCCCGTACCTTAATATTGGGTGTTTCGGTCCATTGTATAGAGAATGTTCGTGTAATTGAAAATAGGTATATCAATCATCAAAGTTTCGTCCAAAAGTTTATGCATTCAGGAAATTGGTGTTTTTACGAGTTCTCAAAAGAGATTTCTCCCGTGTTCGTATTTTTTATATTTCTCCCCGAAATAACTTAGATTGAAGGTGGCCGTTTGCGGGCGGCGATTTTTTGATGAACCCATTCTGATTTTATTGCAGTCACTAGGTTCGGTGTTATAGGGTATTTTATGGCGATTTAAGTTTATAACAAGGGCATACGCTATTATTATATATATCAACAATTATATTATGATGGAATTGACCAGCGTGATGAACTAAAGACTAAAATCCTCTTATTATGAAAGGACGGCCTGTGTCTAGCGGAAAAATAAAAGGCTCAAAACAAAAAGTCAATTCATAGCATTCCAGTCTACACACTAGTCTAGACACAGAATTGAACCCACGACTTCCGATCACGGCGTCTAACCACTAGAACAAGAGGACAGTTACATAAGCCAAAACAATTGTCATCAAAGTATTGATGATAAATGATAGTTGTGAATTTTGCTTCTTTATTTTACAAACGGGAAACTCTTAGTAATAGACAAATTGAATCAATTATATTATCGTATATGAATCAGTAAGCAGTAACTACTCAGGCTGCAAGTTCCAGACTATTAGTGATACATTCTAGAGAAGGAAGTTTGAAGGGTGAAATAGACGCGAACAAATTGTTTCAAACTCAGTTGTAGCCAAGTATTTGTGATTGATCTCAGGTAAAACTTATGTGTTATTTATAGATTAGACATTAATATCTGCCTACTCATAACCAAGAATAATACCATTTGGGTGGACGATAATATGCCTGTATTCTTTGCTCGTGTTATGTTATGTTATGTAAAACAGAGCAGTTGTGGGTATGACTGAATCGAAATTTCGTTGCAAACAATTGCAAGGTCAGTCAATTTCTAATAGCCGTTCATAATTATTAGCAGTTTTTGACCGTTCGTTTCATGACAAAATAAGATGATTTACGATATCTTAAAGCCGACACTGGCCAAATGTAGAGTGCAGATTTCACACCCCTTACAGCATATTATAGAGAACTTTAAACAGTACAGACATCATCGCGATGTTTCCGTCACCTTCAAAACTTTGTGCAGTCAAAAGCGCGTACCAACATTCAAACCCGGACATACAGAGACCTTAAATCTAAATCATCAGGATATTCTTACTTCTACGCTAACATTTGCATAACCGACAAATGATTTTAATAGAGAACCTCAGATCCCGTTCTGCGCTCTGAAAATAGCGCGTTGTAGTCCAATGAACCATATTACAAAGTGTCATAATTTGAAACTTTTAACACGTTTTCAAGTCGGATAGAACATGACACGAGGTCATAAAGCCCGGCTGCGCTGAATACTCTTTACAATAACGGTGTAAGACACGATACATACCTACTTGCAAGAACTGAACCGAGGCTTACCGCAACCCATAATTGAGCTATACCTATGCGCATGTAGGTACATGAATTGTAGAAAAGCGCCTTTCTGCTATATGATACTACGCGCCCCGGCTTCGCACGGTAGTATATCTCTATGCTCTATTGCCAACATTTTGCGAAGCGTACGCGATATAACGATATTTTTACACGTTGGATCACATTATCGAAGTTTTCATACGGATCCCTAATTTTTTGAAAATATCCTACCGTCCATGTTCTTCAGGGTGAATGTAGGATTTTATCGGTGAAAGTGAAGAAACCTGCACTCCTTAGAGATGTACCTATATAATATTTTTTGAGGTGTGTGATTTGCGATGCGAATATTATTTGCGATGTATAACTGACTCGATCAAGTTTACCTGAGCTCTCTAGCGCGCGGAAACGTGGCGATCGTATTCTATGACGTAATGGTGGGGGAAAAGAGGAGTTTTTTAAAAAATGCAACACAAAATGGCGGCGAGTAATCTTCGTGGAGATTTGAGGGAAGACACGAGTGTGATCGGTCAAAAAACAAATAGTGTACCTATTTAAAGGTGAAGTGTTTGATTCCACAGACCTAGTCAGTCCTATACAATGAAGTAATTCGTATTTAATTGTATTCAATAATTGTGATGAAAAAAACAAAAGCAATACTTTTCTCGTTATTATTTAAAGATGAAACGTGAAATCTTTTCACAGATCATATTTGCTGTGTCAAGTTTTATGATCATTAATATTTTAAGTCGGTCGTGTCGTGCTCGTGAGATATAAGTTTGTCGTCTGCTAGTTTCGGGGTCAAGTTATTATGACCAGCATAATGCAGCGTCAGTCTGACACGCAGCCAGTGCTGGTTATAAACAGAACAGTTTTCGTACGATCGTACAGTTATATCTTTAAAGATAATAAAACGTACAGATAATAAAAGTGGAACGTCGGTATTATTTGGTGGACTCTATTTTCTGTGATCTTCCGAGCGTCTGCAGAGGACAAGAGAATCGTTTGATGTAAATAAGTAATTTTAGTTTTGCTCCGAACTTGTTATTGTTCGATTTCGAGACAATATCTCGAAGGTTGTATCACGAACGTAAATTTTGAACGGTATTCATTAAGTACTGGTAACGAAAACCTTTTCATTCGATGTACATTAATTTGAAAATCCAGGTATCTAAACCTTACATTTTTTAAGTAGCCTTGTAGACTAGTAGTTTCAGAACCTTACGCCTAAACTTCAAGTCGTGGGTTCGATTCTCACCCAGAACAAACATTTGTGTGACGAGCACATTTGTTTGTTCTGTATCTTCTAAGAATACAACATAAGTACACAAGTATTATATAGTATGTATGTAGTAAAGCAGTAGTATCAGCTGTCTAGAACAGGCATCATCTATTTTGCTATCGGCGATCGGTGTATATCTCAAGGCATTAGAAAAAAGTTAATATGAAATTCTATTCAAATCGACTCGACTCAATTTCCAATTTAATCGCGAACTTCACCAACATTAAGTAGCAAAACAAAATTGGTTCGAAGCAATATAAATCCTAATCCGGTTTAGCTGCTTACCAGTTATATCGATGTAATGAAATTGAATTTCAGCCTTATAAAAATTCTACTAGCGAAAGCCTTTGAACAAATTGTTCGATATCATTTGTATTCACAAATACTATACAAGCAATCTAAGCGGCATTCTTAGTTTTGTTTAGCTAAAGCTCCATAGCTATAATGTAATACCTCAGATGATATTCCTTATCATGCATATATGTATTTATGCGTCATCATTAAAAACGCCTGTTATTCTGTAGGTGAACACTTAGAAGAAAACACATAAGTACGGATTAACGCGCTCTCGTTACATCTATTAATACATAAAATGCCGAGAGATTTTGTTCATCCAGCTATTCTTCTCGGTCCACACTGCAACATAATCGAAGGAAATCTAGACTATCGTAAAGAAAAAACTTGCTATAAATAATGTCGTACGGGGTTCTCGCCCGGAGGATATTTTTAAATTTTAACCCTCGACACAAAAGAGAGATGTTGAATTTGAAGCCTCTATCCGTGTCTGGCTTCGTAGCAACACGGGCAATTATTTTTTTATTGAAGGCATCGTTTCTTAAACTGGGGGTCGTGACCCCCGCGGAAATCGCGTGGTTATTAAAGCTCCTTGGAGTCTGTTAACAAATCAGACACTTTGTCCCGATTAGGTTTTGAACCCACGGCCTCCAGTGAGGCGTTAAGGTCTAGCGGATATCTTACCGAGACCAAGACGGCAATCCAAAAGTCAAAAGACGTTTTATACAAACTTATTCATTGACGATTTCAATATCCTCCGTTTTTGTATCACATAATAGTATCCTATTGGTTCAGCGCTCACAGTTTCCTTCGGTGCGAAGTCTGTTCAAATCGCTTCATATTTTATATTGTCATGGACTCATACCGATTGTCAATTTTAAGCGTTCACGACAAACATTTCAGCATTAGTGCCGTTCGCTTAACATCCTACGGCGACAATGTTTTTGACCGACTTCAAAAAGAAGGAGGTACTCAATTCGGCTGTATTTTATTTTTTTATTTTCTTATGTTTGTTACCGCATAACTCCGAACTGCGTGAACCGATTTTGATATTTTTTTTTTTAATGAAAGGAGGTGTTTCCCGTTTGGTCCCATTTCATTTTGGTCCAGATCTGACCATGGCAACCATGTGAAAACCATAAAAATCTTAAATTTCCATAGCCATGTGCGCGACAAATGAACCAATAACTCGATATCGCGACAACCGTTTTCGATATTTTTTCCAATCCATCGATATTTTTTCCATTCCAATCCAAGAATAACAATAATTGTACCTTGAATTATTTGTTTACTTTTTAGTGCATATTGTTTTGCTTTATAATAAATTACTATTTGAAGTCGGTCTCTGTTTTTTTGTTAAAAGTTAATTTTATTTTTTAATTTTCAGTGAATCTGAACCACACTAACTAATTTGTCTGAATAT
>DWUN01005031.1:0-10174 GCA_018249975.1 Passova gellias | reverse complement strand
AACGTAACTGGTGAAATGTGGGGGTGTACTACACTCCTCTGCCTAACCCTTCGGGGATTACAGGCGTGATGTTACGTCTATAGTACATATGATTTTTATGTTGCGATCCGGTATTTATTTTGATTGCCCGGTACCAAGTCGCGACCCGGCAAATGGGAAACGCTGGCCTAGTCGAATTCTACGAAGACGAAGGGTGCGCGCTCAATGTGGCGACGCATCAATAGAGCAACAGATAGTGTAGGTGGACCGCGGACTCTCCAACTGACACGACATTCCGCCCAACTGTGTGTCGGACGCAACCTCTATGAACACCTTTCGGAAACGGAATGACCGCTTTGTTCGGTCAATGTCGTTTGTAGTGAACGCATAGTGTTAAAGTTCATAAATTTTAATATAATGTTTTAAAACCGACGTTTCATTTAGTCATTTTTCTTGATCGATAATTCGAATAATCAATCGACGACAGGAAGCGGCCATTTTGAAAAAAAAAATTCGTCTGATTTTTTTTTTATATATGTATTAAAATTGTAAATCGGTTTGTAGGTGTTTAAATTGAATATCCTCGACCAGGAAGGGACCTCTTACTAGTCTCTTACTCTTACTAGTTAATAGTGAGCCATAGACAAAAGAAAGATATGGTCTCAGTGAAGATGTGTCGCAGTCGGCTGTGGGTTTGTCGGCGCGGTGTCGCCAGTTGCCAACAAATCGATACCTCCCCAACATCGTGCCGGTTCGCCCTCGCTCCTCTCTCGTTCCACTCGAATGCAGATTAATAAAATCGTTAATTATAATATTCAACGTCAGGCCGACGACCGCTTAAAATTTATTCGCAAAAAACTCGGTTGAATTTAAAAAAATAATAATATACAAATAATAACTGGAGACATTCCACGCACGGCTATCCGATTGTAAATTAGGCAATTGAACGCCCGTGGTTTGGTAGCCGGACAGCTGATAAACACACATACATAAATCTATACTAATAATATAAAGCTGAAAAGTTTGTCTGCTTGTTTGGTTGTTTGATTGTTTGTACGCGTTAATCTCAGGAAATATTAGTCCGATTTGAAAAATTATTTCAGTGTTAGATAGCTCATTTATTGAGGAAGGCTCTAGGCTATATAACATCACGCTAAGATGAATAGGAGAGGAGCACCAATAAAATTATTTATATGGCAGAACAAAGTTTGCCAGGTCAGCTAGTATATGATATGTGTCAAAATATTCTGAAACTATTCGCTTCATAACTTCATTATTAACAGAGAGTTAAAAAAAAATTGTACTTCAATTTATTTATAACTTATTATGTGTTTATTATGACTTATTGCTATCGAGATTAATCTTCGAACTTTCAAATGAGCCATGAGAATGCATCTAGATCACTCAAAGAATAATGCTTTCTTTAAGTAAGTTACTTCTCGCAAACCGCATCCAATACAATACAAGGAAGAAACTAACTTAGTTATTGTTTCTGAGCGCAATACATTCACAGACCGTCCTTTGAAATGTTTACAAGTGGTTCCAAGTTCTAGCACAGCGTACCCCTGGAAGTTATACAGCTGGGTGCGAGAAGATGATGTCATTGAAAATTAAATACCATTAGGTTTAGTTTCATTGTGTACTGTCGTGTGGTATATAAGGCGGCAATAGGGCGCACAATAAAACACATCCGTCTACTATTTGGTTTAATTCCGAGTGAGTTGTATGTGTGGTGTGCAGATATACATAAATAACATCACGCCAGCTACCTGACGGAGTGGGCAGAAAGTACCGAGCGCCAAATATCTCTGTCCTTGCAAACCTGACGCGTTTCATCCACGATTACATTCATGACTCTCTTCATGCAGCCAAACGTTGTTATACAATTGCTCGCAAGTAGCCGTTACATATATCACAGTTTGCTGGTTCTTGCTTACCGCGCACGTGTAAAATGTGGAATGAACTTCTTTCCGAGGCATTCCCGGAGCGCTATGGTATGGGGCTTTTCAAGTGAGGCGCCAAGGGAGCTCTCCACCAAAGCCGGCAGCGCACCGGCGATTGCTCGGATGTTGCAAGTGTCCATAGCAATAGTGAACACTTACCATCATGTAGCCCGACGGCCTGTTTGCTCGGCTAGACTATACAAAAGAAAAGGAACATAAAAGAGCAAAAGACAAACATGACGAAGGAATCGGAAAAACTTACATTCACAAGATTCTGTAAGAAGTGCTGTGGGTGCTAACCCGCATTCGTTCAGCGTGGTAGGCTATGGCGTCGCTTCTCTTTAGTGAGGTCTTCTGTGAGGCGAGCCGAGTGAAACAATAAAAGGATTGGTCTTGATTTCCATGACCGACACCGTGCGAAGCCTCACCTCAGCCAACATCCATATTTTGTCTCGCTCTAATAACCAAATATGTGTATAATGGTCCTCGAAGGCGTATGGGTCACGCTATTGATTGACCTTGAGGCAGAACCTAGGTCATCCCGGACCTTGCGCAAGACCGGTGTTCGGAATCAATGCGCATTAACATTTTCAGCACTCCAGTGAGGGTCGGTGAGTCGACGATTCCGGGATATATTACATACGTCGTCATGACAAATGGAACTTATATGGCAGTTCCCAAAGTAGCAAGTAATAATAATTAGGATGATTTCATACGTGGCTGTATGATTCAAAATTAGGCAATTCAATGCCTGTGAAATGGTAACTGGACAACTGATAAACATACATACATACAATATACCACTTGAATAGATATATTTTTACAACCAGACAAAACACAAATGTGCTCATCAAACAAATGTTCTGGGTGGGAATCGAACCAAAGACCTCCGGTTTTACAGTCAAGTTCTCTAACCATTCGACTACGAAGCCGGTCAATTCTAAATTAGGCAGTTAAACAACTGTGTTACTGTCGCCGGATTGTCGCGGCTTTAAGCCAGTGATTCATACACAGCGGTCAAATATTCATGCACACAGATTTTGACCTGGTTTGAAATCGCACCGCACAGCTGTCAGTTCTTCGGTCAGGTTTCAAGACTTACTGGACCGACGACGACCAATATTCTGAATTTGTATTTAGAACATTTCTTAGATTCTAGATTGTTCTAAAATCGATTCTATACAAGCCATTTTAAATCGCAATCAACTTGAAAATCTGGTTATCTACTTGTCAATATAATCAATTTAAATCATAATTTGTCTATGAGTTTCGCGTGCGGGCGACCTAAGGTTCATTTCACGGTCAATCAATGGGCTGACCTAACGAAGTCCCATATAGGTCACGCAGGTGATACGCGAAATGAGAATCCGATATCAGAAACCGTATTAATCTTTAATGCGCAATTAACAGTAGTCTGCCAGTAACTTTGTAAGCCTACAAGTATACATACGATATAATACTTATATGGATATTTCATTACGACCAGACACAGAACAAACAAATGTGTTCATCACAAAAATATTTGTCCTGGGCGGAAATCGAACCCGCGACCACCGGTTTTGCAGTCAGGGTCTTTAACCACACGACCACGAGACCAGTCAATTGTTAATTAATAATTCATTGCGGATGTCAACGCTGCATCAGCAAGTGTGATGTACTGGTCTTCCAACTGTTGCGACTGGTGATATGTTAACTTACAGCGCCATCTGTTATTAAGTTATGGAAACAATTATACTCTTTGTTCTGTAAAAAACATTTAATTGACAATAAAAAATATAGAGATCAATCGCGGTAAAAATTATTTTATCTCTGAAGTTGGACCAATTTACGTAAAAAATTTCATTACGGTTTAACGGTTAGTTTTGGAGTCTGTATAAGATTGAAGCATAGTATACAATATATTATAGCATGAAGGATTGAGAAAACAAAATGCAAAAGATAAAAAGAGGGACGACAAAATATATACTTTGTGCTCAAGACAAAATGAAGATATTGTTTAACTATTATAAAGTAACATCTGATGTACTATAAAATATCTAGAAGAGAACGCATCTAGCCTTGAGTGTAAGTACGAGACGCTCAATGTAGGACTGCCTCAGGCGAGCTAGGAAACAGTTCAGGGTCAATCAATACCCCGCCCCAGCGATCCTGGCCTCATCTAGTCCAACCTGAAGCGCATGAATTTGACTTTTACGGATTTATGTCGTAAAAATTGGACTGGCCTCGTGGTCGAGTGGTTAGAGACCCTGACTGCAAAACCGGTGGTCGCGGGTTCGATTCCCGCCCAGGACAAACGTTTGTGTGATGAGCACATTTGTTTGTCTGGTTGTAATAAAAATATCTGTATAAGTATTATATCGTATGTATAAGTGTATATGTATGTTTATCAGCTGTCCGGTTGCCATAACACAGACATTAAAATGCCTAATCTGGAATTTGATAATGGAATGATCCTCAGTTATTATTATTAAAGATAGAAAATTCATTATTCTAAGTGCATAATTCGGGTTTAAGTGTTTTAATTGACGACGACACAAAAGTCGTAAAACGAATCCCATAACGGTTTATTTTCATTTTTCGAAAAAATTTTAGCGTTATATATACAAACAAACCCTTGTCTTGTGTATACATTTTTTCACATTAACAATATACACCTGGACTCAGCAAAGGGGACATGTAACAGCTTGTCGAAGTAACATGAAGCATGAAACATCTCATGTATTTTTAGTATATATAGAGTGACACAAAGTAAATTTTAGCTCTCAATATTACATACTTCTACGTCGTATTATAATATCAGACGGACCTTTGTCCCTAGTTAACAAGGAATCTCATTGGCTACAAAATTCCGAGACCTTGAACTCGAGGAATGGCATTGAACGAAAATTAGACCTTATCACCTTAAACCGAGGTGTTACTTTGCTTAGTCACAGCTAGTCTCGCAGATAGGGACTGAATAATGTAATGTCTAGGTTTCAGGGTATTCGGGTAGGCTCGACCTGCACCGTTTCCAAGGTTGAGTGCGGTACGGTCAAAATATGACGCTATCAGCCAACATATTTGATTAACTGTGGGGAAACAGCTTGTCGATAAATGTTATCAGTTAGAGCTGATAGCGCCACTGTTAACTATCGACAGTGACATGAGATAGCTCCTAATACCACTAGTGTTAGGGGCTCTCTCAAGTCTCAAAAAAAAAAACAGGTTATGTGTGTGTAATGGCTCAAGTATACTGTAGAAATTACATTATTGTTATTGTAATTATGACTAATGATGATTGTAGGAAACTCGCACTAATCCGGAGGAAAACCGGGTCAAAATGTAAGAAAAACTGTGTGAAAACCGAAACTTTGTATTGCAGAAATCTACATACACCATACAATAATGCTTGCAAAAGTTGCCAATAGATGGCGCTACTTGTACGAAATAATCAATAACATTACTTAAAAAACTAACAAACAAAAAAAAGGTTACAATAAAATATAATTCTAAGCATTCTGTCGCTTACAATGATGATGTCAGGTTATTTGTCTAGGTATTGATATTTTTCTTAATCGAAGTCTAAATAATAATTAAATCTATTACAATTATGCATTTTTACGACCAAGTGATATTTCTTTTGGTTTTATGCGTATTGTTGTTTTATTTATATTGTTCTGTAATCTTTAGGTTTTTATATTTTATGTATCTGTACATTGTTCATAATCAAGTATTTAAAGAATAAAAACGTTATGACGATTTTTCAACAAAATCAAACACGTTTTGATTTTAAGCTAAAAGTTTAAAAGTAGGACATAATATATAATAACAAGGTTCGAAAACTACCGATAAAATGTCAAGTAATTATGGAACAGATACCTTAATTAACAGACTACCGTGAACGATCACTTTTACATAATTGCCATAATGATTTTCTGTTCTTGATAGTCATTAGTCAATCTAGATGACGAGCTGGCAACGCCGCATCAACACGTTGCGTATTTAATGCAGAACAAATGAATATATAAATCATAATAATTATTATTGAGACATGTACGAACATGACCAATGCAAGACATAAACATTAGAAAGGTTAAGCTTTTAAAGTGTCTTCGTTACTTAAGTACAATTTAATTCATCTCCTATTAAAAAGAAGTATAATTCCATTAAGTATGACAAATTGTTTTTTGTCATTTCGTTTAATGCCTTAATAGCACGTAAGTAGACCGTTAGAGTTGTTTATAGTACAGATGTAATTGAAGTTGTATTTTTATTTTTGGTTCTTGAAATTTAAAAAAATACTAATTTTTCATACACACATACATGCATAAAATCACGCCAGGTCCCTAACGGGGTAGGCAGAAAGTACCGAGTACCAAATGACTCTATCTTTGCAAACCTGACGCGCTTCGTCTACATTCATCACAGTCTTCATGCATACACGCCGGTTTCGGAGACTCTTGACTCTTCCGTCAGCCGTTTTTCATGTCGTGTTTATTTAGCGCCCTGGATACGCACGCACTTTGCAGACTTACTCAAGGACGCACCTTCAAATGATATCGGCCTTGTGTGTGTGTTATTCTAATAAAAATGGAATTGCTGTCTACTTGGAAATAGAGAAAACAGGAAAAATGTTTGTAAAATCTATTTTCACAAGGTTTTTTGTTACATATTACACATGAATAATAATATATTTTAAAGTTACTTAATCAAAATGTACATAAACATGAATACATGGTGTGTTGTAAACGAAGTGTTGAAAATGGCGTAAGTCACGACACAGCCGTCCATTTTAGATGAATGCGTCTTTACTTATGGCCTGTTCACACCGAACAGGCTTCAAGCTTTGCTTATGTAACATGACGATGTTGATGTACTTGCAGGTATTATTCTTAATTTGCCAAAGGATTAGTCTGACAATAAATAAGCAATATATTAAAACCTTACTTTTCAAAAACAAACAATTTTGTTTACACTAATATCGGTACATTTAAAGATTTTATAAAATTACTAGATGACCCGGCAAACGTTGTTCTGCCATACAAATTATAACAGTATTTCTCTATTATATAATGAATGTTATTATACATGTAAAACTTCCTCTTGAATCACTCTATCTATTAAAAAAAAACCGCATCAAAATCCGTCGTGTACTTTGAAAGATCTAAGCATACATATGGATATAGGGACAGAGAAAGCGACTTTATTTTATACTATGTAGTGATTAGTTAAATTTTTGCGTTTTCTGGCGTACAAATTGTGATACCACATTGACATCATAGCAAACCGAGCGAATTTGTTAAAATGTCCTATGGATATTGTTTAAATTTTGGCAAAGAGTTTTATATAAACCCAACCTTAAACGACGGAAATCAAAACTACTGGATCGATTTTAATCATTTTTTCAGTAAGTGACTTAGGCTATATATTTTATACCCTTGCGAAGCCGGAGCGGGCTGCTATGTTTTTATATACAACGTTCACAGTTTTTCTGTAGTGTATTGTCAGTATTGCATCCGTGCATAAAAGTAAAATCTGTATAATAATTATTTAGCTCGCTCAAACTTGTTACAACTAGCGGGTATATGAGACATCAACAAAACTATTCATTCAAGGACGTTGCGAAGTGATTAGCGAACGATTGCCGAGTTAAAAAGCCTCAAATATGTTAAACGCCTCCAGTATTGTAGGGCGTTATTGATTGCCCGTGAAATGTAGGGCCTAGGTCGCCCGCTGCACTAGTTTGTAGCTGAAACTCTTGTTGCCAACGGGCGGCCGGCCCGTAACGGAAACATTAGCATTATTTTCAACTCAAGTAGACGAAGCGCACTCAGGCTGGCAAGGAAAGAGATATTTGGCACTCGGTGCTTTCTGCCTACCCCGTTAGGGACTTGGCGTGATGTTTTGTTGTTGTTATTTTCAACTCGTTAACGCTAAAAACTAAACGTCTGTGGCATAAAATATGGTCTGATATCATAATGTCGTGACTATTATGTATTGTTTTGGTGGAAAGTCATTTATCTTAAATATAGTAATACTGTAATAAATTATAATCCCACCAAGTACCGTTAGTTTATAAAGTTTTTCAAAATAGGTTTCTGATGTAAATAAGGCTTATAAATATTAGGTAAATATACTTTGACCAATTTTTTAAAATCTAGTACTATTCTAACAATTTTGTTAGCTATTATTTATGTAACTTTAATTTTACGTAATATCAAAAAATGAAAGTAATAAAAAAATCTGTACCTATATTTATATAGATAGACATATGTCTTTATAGTGTCTTTGATTGATTATAAAATAAAATTACAATATAACAGCAAGGTAACATTGCTCTTAATAATAGGAATCTTAGTACTCGATACTTATCTGTCGAACTTAGAATTTCATTTCCACACATATTCATTAAATCATACAGCGCTACGTCAGTAGACTATGTATATTATCTGTTCTGGCTGATATTATTTATGCCCTTGTGCTAGTGTGACCGTGGCTTAAGGTGCTTTCTGCAATTATTTATTGTGAACAGACGCTAACACCGCCTGTTACCATTCAAAAGCGGTTAAGTCAGCCGGAAAGGGAATCAAAATATATCATGTATGATGAAAATTAAATTTTATTAATTATAAGATATATGCATACTTTTAATGAATCGTATAGTATTATAGTAACCGTTTATTTACTTTGCGCACCTTCAAGCTGCGGTAGATCTGGAGAAAAAAGCCGACAAAAAACACGAAGCACTACTAAAAATGTCCTCCAATATATCGACTGCATAGTCGGTACTACATTTTGGCCAATTTTGTTTTATGGCATTAGAAGTCTTAGAATATCCATACTCGTATCTTTGACCTCACAAAGTATTAAGTTTCAAAAAGGACATTTTCGATGTTTTTCACTTGGAAATAAATCGAATGTTTTCGTGGCGCTCAATTAACAAAGTGGGTAAATATGTTCATTTGGCTGCACTGAAAGAAGACACTTTTTTACTTCCGACTTTCTTAATTGCTGCAGTCGGTTTGTTTGTTACGCTTTCGCGCGAGAACTACTTAACCGATTATCTTGAAACTCTGTACGCATATTCTTGCAGGTATTAGAAGTAACATAGGATATTTTATTTATAAAAAAAAATGTTTTTTTCCGAAAGATAAAAAAATATTTGTCAAATTTTTGAAAGTATCCCAGAAAATTAAAATACCGTCCAAAGTCAACTATTCCATGCGGACGAAGTCGCGGGCAAAAGCTAGTACGTTTATATTTTATTGCTTCATTTTATCACGTGCTCTTTGGAATCGTTTCAAAATGATGCTTATTAATTTAATCGCAATTTCAGACGATGTACCATTATTAGCGAATTTAATGTATGACTCTACAATTCAATTAAGATGTCAAGTCGCAATAGATTACGTGTCAAGTAAATAACGCCTTGTACTCAAATACCTACTAATTGGTTTTTGCAAAGTTTATCATATAATGCCACAGATTGTGTATGTTATGAATATAATGTATATGTTATGAATGAGTAGAAGAAATTTATCCTATCCTACTAATCCTACTCCTACTAATATTATAAATGCGAAGGTTAGTGAGGATGTATTTAAGTATATTATGTTTGTTACTCTTTCATGACCAAACTACTGGACAGATTTGTATGAAACTTTACAGCAATATAGGTTATAAATCAGAAAAACATATAGGCTACAATATGTAATGATTTTATGTAATTTAAGTTGCAATATAACGATACATGTCAATTAAGTCGGAAAAAAATCTGCCCTCTGAGACCTATTTTGGGCCTACGCTGCCTAAACCACTGGAGTTCAACCAAATAGTTCTAAATAACAGTCCGTGACAGCATATATCTACCGTTTATGTGGGAGCCACTATGACCAAAATTGTGAACTATAAATTTAATTAAATTGGATACTATTTTACAATGCACATTTTAGTATATTTATTAAACTCTTATCAAAATCAATACATTTGCCGCCTTAAGTATTTCATGTAGATAAAGTTTGTCTTCAACAACAAGTAATTTGATCAAATAGTTTAAGTTATTACGATGTGATTGAGTTGAATGGAGCGCCATAGAGCGCCAAATAGGCGCGGCGCGCGACGCGGGTCCGGAGGGGTGATGCAATCCACAAAAAAAAAATATTTTTTTAAAACTAGCTGACCCGGGTAACTTCGTACAGCCTCACAGACAAATATAATCAGAAAGCTTCGAACTGCTAAGCTATCGGGAGTTACACGTGTTATTGTGAGTCAAC
>DWUN01005030.1:0-10175 GCA_018249975.1 Passova gellias | reverse complement strand
ACCCGGGATTTGAACCCAGGACCTCCCGATCGGCAGTCGCGCTAGCAACCGCACGACCAACGAGGCAGTCAAATTTAAGACAAATGTTATCGCAGTACATTTCTTTAAACAGGAAAGAAAAAAAATTGTTGTACTGTTTCAGGGTCCCGTGTCTTTCAACGGAGCTGATAGAATTGGGATGTCGGCATTCTATCAAATACAAGGTAAAATAATGAATGATATCAAACATATCTTCCTCTTCGTGACGATCTTATCCAATTAATTTCCTTTTTCGCCATTAATTTATCATCGATTCCCATTAATCCCATTACATATACTCCACATAGTATATCACTTTAATTCTAATTATCCTTTCATCTATTTAGTTACTTAGTTTTACTTCGTTGTTACTTAGTTATACTTTCACTTAAAGCAAACATTTTTCAGTTTAATTACCTGTTGAGATTTATCACCAATTTTTCGTTGATTACCAGGTGGTCGTCCAAAAACTGTGGCTCTTTACACCCACGGTCGGGAAATGGTCTGTCCGGAATGTTCTAAGCCGCAATGGGCTGGTGGAGTACCTGCTGCGAGAAGGGTCCTCGTCCTAAGAGTGGACTCGGTGTGGACGCCGGCCAGACTGGCGGTAGCCGCTCTGTCTGCTGCCGGTGTAGCCTTAGCTCTAGCCTTTTTGGTTTTCAACTTGCATTACAGTAAGAGAAGGTAAGATGATTATGGAAGTGGAGTTTTAAGGTAATTTTAAAATCTGCTTCTTTTGTAGAAGCACCAACTATAAGTTCTACTTTAGAGGCATTATCTACAGAGTGCTGGGTGTTTATAACTAAACTGCTCAGAGAAATGTCTATCCGTATTAAAATATTCACCAAATTGTCCACACCAACCTCATTATATAAACGCACTTAATATTGTAATTTAAGAAACATTGATCTTAGTTGTATGATTTTAGATAACTGCTTATAAGTTTCGTCAATGGAATATAGAAAACAACCATTTGATTTTACATTTTAAAGACGAGTTTTCAAGTATATTTAGAAATTGAATAAACATATCATTTTGAAGTCATCAAGTAAGTATATCTGTTATTTCAGGTCCATAAAACTATCAAGCCCTCGTCTAAACAACATGACTTTGATCGGCTGCGTCATGGTTTACACCGCCGTGGCCATGCTGGGCATCGATAACTCCATCTTGCCAAACTCCATACCTTTTTCAGCTATGTGCACAGTAAGTGGCATTCACATGTTTAGTAATTTCTTCAATCAAGCTTTTAATTATATTTGGAACCTGAAATCCGCTTTGCTATACATCCGACATTCCAAACCTTAAATATCCATATACATTTAGAGTTGGCAGAGGATTTTGATAGGTCCCTTCTGTTTTATTCCTAAATTGGTCTTAAACAAGATGTTCCATCTTACTGATCTTAATAAAATTGGAATGCCCCAGTTAACAGCGTCAAATGCATTTTTTGTGGTTCCAGAGTAGAGTCTACATCTTGTCTGCTGGATTCTCTTTAGCATTTGGATCGATGTTTGTTAAAACGTATAGAGTTCACCGAATCTTTATCAGGTAAGTTTCATTTTCAGTCAGAACTAAATATCACTTGATTCTATTTTTACTTCGAGTTACATCTTTCTATAGCTTTAATATCCTAAGGTACCTTAAAATTATTCAATCCTCAATATCTTTGTTTAAAGTGTTCTAGTTAAGTTTACTAGAGTGCCGATGGAGAACATAGAACCGTAACCATCAAAAATATTAAACATATTGTATGTTCAAAACCCATAACTCCATAGCAACAGAAGCGGAGTATGCAAGACAAAGCTGCTCCAAGACACGCCGCTGATATCGCTCGTGTGCGCGCTGGTGCTCATCGACGGCATGATCGTGACACTGTGGGCCATGGTGGACCCCATGGAGCGCCATCTCAAGAACTTAACCGTGGAGATTAGTGCTACGGACCGCAGTGTAGTGTACCAACCACAGGTACGTATCGCTTTAAAAACTGAACTTAAATTTCATTTTACAATTTATTCGTCTAATACTTCGACACAACCATGGATTACCACAAAATTCAAAAATGCTGTTTCACTAGCAATTACCTTTTTTTTCCATTCCATTTTCGGAAAAGACTTCTTTTAATTCAACTTTCAGATAGAGGTTTGCAAGTCTCAGAACACGACCGGTTGGCTCTGCGCCCTTTACGCCTATAAAGGCCTCCTCCTCATCGTCGGCGTGTACATGGCTTGGGAAACGAGAAACGTCAAAATATCAGCCCTCAATGACTCCAAATACATTGGCATCAGCGTTTATTCCGTGGTCATTACCAGCACAAGTGTTGTTGTCATCGGCACTATCATCTCCGAACGAGCTACCCTGGCGTACATCACGATCTCCAGCTTGATTCTCGTGGCTACCACGTCCACTCTTTGTCTACTATTCCTGCCCAAGATTATCGCTATAAGAAGCAATGGTAATAGTTCTCTATATTATCTATTTTAATATCCCCTTAGATGCTTGAATTCGTATTTGTTTTTCAGATGATTGAACTACATAATAAAACTTAGAACAGGATATTTAAACATTCTCTGAAATTTTTGTATGCTTTTAAACAGTCCACGTCCAAAAATATAAGCTGATGACTTCATAATGCTACTTTACGATGGATTAGTTTATTTACTTTGATTATTAATCAAAAGTGAAAGATATGATTGAACTTCGTTTGAAATACTTTAAAACATGTCACCAAATGCCTAATTGACTCGTTGTCTTTGATTTAGCCGAAGAAGACCCCGTAATACAGAGCATGGGACTAAGATTAGAATGTAAGACGAGGAGATTCGTGACGGACGAAACTCAAGAACTGCACTTCCGAATAGAAATACAGAATAAAGTGTATAAGAGGGAAGTGGCCGCGCTCGATAAGGAGATCGGGAGGCTTGAGAAACTTTTGGCAGAGCCCATGGAGTCCAGTAGTAGCTCTGTTGCTTCGATAGTTCTACCCAAACGGGTGAGTGTTTTGTGACTTGACAAACTTTAATAAGAACAATGGGAGAAAGGTTGAAGGAAATATTTGTACAGATAATATATGAGGCTCCAGAAACGTACATTAATGTACGTATACTGCATTAATTGAATTATTCCTTTACAATGAGCATTATTGGCAGTTTAGTGTTTCAAAAGGGTTCATAATTTGACCAAATTTATTATTTTGCAATTTCATAATTTCCAGACCGAGTTAAATACAGTAGAAGAGGAGGGTATGGCGCGTTCAGACTCCGGAAAACGGACTCCCAGCGTCAGCGGCGGCCTCCCCATGCTGCTTCTGTCCGTCCTGCCGCCGGTCATCCCGCGGGCCAGCTGGCCTTCCGCCGAGGCTTGCCGCGCACGGAACTCTGTCAGCTTTAGCTCTCAACCGAAACTGAACTACAGAAAATCTCAACCGTCAATAGACCTGTACAATCTCTGCTTGAACAGGCGCGAGGAAAACCACGGTCTACTCAAAAGACTAAAGAGCTTCTTCGGTAGTAGACCGACGAGTAGAAAAGCGTCTACCATGTCCATAGCGGACCCCACCGGCCAGAGCATAGCCGCCGCGCTGAAGATGCACGTCGGCATGATCGCCGGCCTAGTGCCGGGGAACAGGAAGCATTCTATGGTACTGTCATGCAACACTCTGAACGTTCCAAATCCGGAGTTGAAGTTGCGCAGAGAATCTTACGCCAGAAGCGGTCCGATCATTCGGATAACTGACGATGAGCCTTCGTGCTCCAGGTACACGTCAGATAGGAGCGTGTCGTCCGGAACGCAGAAGTACGTCGCAGAGCCGGAGACTAAAGTTAATTTTGTGTTGCCAGCATCTCATAACAAATCCACCTCGCGTCAGAGTTCCTGTGAAAAGATCAGAGGCTCCCCGAGATTCCCTCACAGGATATCGCCGGCTACTTCCAGCCTGTCGACCCTGGACGGCAGGCGGAAGACCAGCGCCGATAGCGTGTTCAACATAAGTGCGAGCGTTTACGACGAGCATCGACGGTTCAGCCACCAGAACGTGAGTCATCAAGAGCAAAGAAGCAAGATGATTTTGGAAAGCAGATGGAAGTCGACCGAAGACGCGCGTCCGGGACCTTCGAAGGAAAATTAAAATAGTGAATGGAAAAGCCATTAACGTTTAAGCAAAACTGTTTGTGCCAAAACCGCAACTAAATGCCATTCCCTCTCGTCGATGTTAGGATATCGATTCTTGCGGATATACGAGTAATGTATATAGTCATTGTAGTTGAATGTGTCAATATTTAAACCTACTATACAATCACAGGTGTTTGAAAATTTTTACTATAAAAATATTTTAATATATATATGTGAGTGTGTGTAGAATTAATATTATATCTACATATTTATATAGTATCAGGCTAAAGTACTTAGATGTAATAATTTAAAATGCTCGTAGAAGCGAATGGGGCAAGAAATAATCAGAATTTCACCATATGTATATAATTTTCAGTGCACAAATAATCGATCCGGAAGGAATCGTTGACGAAAGCCTGGCAACATTCGCTTCTATGCGATATTAATCACTGTTTTCCCAGAAACAGATAAGGGTAACACCAAAAAACGTAGATATTAGATATAACTCGAAAAGTGACTTTATAGAGTATCATTATAAATTTTCTTATGTAGCTCATAAATATCTTGATAAATATAATGTATAGATATAGATGAATATAACATTCTTTGTATAAATAATTTTGACTATACGTAATCAGGGCTAGGCCGTCCATGTAGGCGAAGTACACAACGGCCTAGAGCGCTCAAATTTGAGAAGCTAATGGCAGCAATATGGCGCATCACACCATAGAATAAATTTGTACTTTATCAGGTTTTATAAATATCGTTTCAATGAGCGTGATTTACCATTTTACCGCGTAGTATCCGAGTTATCTCGAACCCATGCTGGTAGTAATTTGTAAAAACAAAGCAATAATTTGTAAACCTACAAGATAATTTATTTTTGTAGTGTTCAATTAAATTTTATTTATTTTATGACTCCCTTGTAAAATTTTAATTGACTTAGACGGTTATGGCAACACCGGAGAATCGGTATATTTATATTAGAATCACTTTTATTCATATTGATATTTAAAAAAAAATGTCTTCTAACATTTCATCTGTCATATGTCTCGGTACATCGTGTCGTAAAATCTTAGTTATATTATCGTAATTTAAAATGTGAGATTTAAATCTATTTTGAAGCAATACTATGGAATTTAATTGTAATAAAGTATTCAAAGAAAGATATTTTTAGTAGAAACAATTAGTCAAATTATAATATAATATTGTATACTAAAGTGTGAAGTAGGAACGGTCATATTTTATAATTACTATTAAAAATACGTAAAAATAGTAGAATTGAATTAGAAAGTTTAAAGGCAGTTGCAAAAGCGTTGTATTTAGTTGTTTTTATAAGAATATGTCGAAATAAGTAGTACCAAGAGGATTCTATAGTAGTCCATAATAAATTCAGTGATAATTCATTTAGTACATATTTATATTTAAACAAGAAAATCTTATTACTGCTCAACATTTTAATGTAAATAATTCTCAATTATCTTCAAACATATAAGAAGACTATTTCTATTCCGGTTTATTTCCTTAATTAATTCCTTAATTCTCTATCGCAATATTGCAACTGCTTTAAATGTAATTGTCAGCCGTGTGGAAAATTATGAATAAATATATTTACTAATTGGTATAATGTTTAATGCTTTAACCGCCACCCTGTCCATGAGATATTATAACCGAACCTTATTTTGATAAATAACTATATGAACAATGTCCTGGGCCAATGACCATCTTATCCCGAAGCAAAATAAGAATTAGTTTTGCTTATCACACTAATATTTTGCTTGTTAGGGAATCAAATCCATAGCCCGAATGAGGGATTTCATGAAATGAGACAACAGACCCAATAAATAAGACAAATTATATGAACAACAGATATATTTCATGTACATAAATGGCTCCTATTACAATACTGCTAACTACGTTTAAAATTGGCTGAAACATCTATTGGTTCTTTTAATTTTGACTCGCTGTCACACATCTATCAACACACAGGGTCCATTGACATAACTACGTATATACATACGTCTATATGTTTAGTATTTCTTCGCTTTAAATCACATAACAATTCATTATGAATTTGCATTTGAGGGCAAGAGGCCTTTGGAGGCTAAGTGCATCTGGATCTTACATTGGGTCACATCTTTCCTAATATAACTTTTGGACAATTTAAAGACAGACAGAAATAAGCCCAGCATGGTCTACTGTTATGTCTATCAGTTCCATCGGTCTGCTTTACTCTTGGCTATATCCGCTGTGGTCTCTATGGCGCTGCCATTCTGGTGAGCCTGTCGACGATCTGCCGCTTGATGTTGGCGTTGACGGCGGGCAGAGGCCGGCCGCGCCGCACCGCCTCCTCAATGCGCTGCAGCAGCGCTATCTCGCGCGGCCAGGCCACCAGGCTGGTGACGCGGCAGTCGTGCGCCGAGCCCAGCCGCCCCACGCGCCCGCTGCGGTGTATGTAGTCCGCCGTGTACAGAGGGAAGTCGTAGTTGATGATGTGGCGGGTCTGAAAGGGAGATTAGTGTTAATGAAACATTTAAAAATAGCAGGTAATATAATGAAATGTAACAGTCTCACTTTTCAGTACCACATTTTGTGTCGTTTGATCCGTAACATTGTTACCGTCACGCACGCAAAGATGTTTCACATCTAAAAGATACACCCACTCACCAGGGCGGTGTCCAGCCCCCGGGACGCGATATCGGTGCACGAGATGACGTTGACCGCTCCGCTCTTGTACATCTCGAACTTGCCCAGCTTCAATGGGACCGCCATCTTGCCGTTGACGTTCACGCACTGCACGTCGTTCTCGTTGAGGAACATCGACACGAAGTCGCACGTGGACGTCTGATTGGAGAATATCATGACGGGCCGCCCGAGGTTCGTGTCCGCCTGCACCAGTTTGAGCAATTCCAACGGCTTCTGAGCTTTGCCAAGGCGTATAAATCTGTAAGACAATAGTTATACACATTGCACGAGTGTAAGGATGTTAAAGATGAATACAAAGAAACAAAACCATCGTATAATATTGTGATAAAGAGTTACATGTATTTCTGAATTAAGCTCTTGAGGTTCAATGCATATTTTGAATTCGGATTTAAAATATAAATATGGAGCGAATATTTTTCTTTTCACATGCTAAGGGGAAGAGGACGGGCTCTAGATACCCTATCCCCCCTTACCCCCCATCCGCGCTCTCCTTATATAAGCATTTATATATGTGACATTTTGCTATGAAATATATATTTTGTGTTATTCCACATCGTAGTTTTTTCCTTTAGGTTTGTAAATATTGATTCAGCTGTATGGACGGTGCAGATGAGTCAGACTCATTACCCTCGTGCGTTTCGAACAGAAAAATGCTGGAAATTTCTAATCGCAATAATAAAATACTCACTTGTGAGGCACGTGAGGTAACAGTTCGTGTACACCGGGTGTTGATATAGTCCTCAACGACTGGGGATCTACGAAGGAGCAGACCGCTTCTGGGAGCTCGTGAGGCATGGTCGCGCTGACCAGAGTCAGTTGACAGCCCACCGGCGGGGACTGGATTGTGACGTGGTGATGAAACTGGGACCCAAAAATGACATAATTTCATTAAGCAATCCCTGAGAGCTGGTATATTAGACAAAAAGTATTGCTACGAGGGGAGGTCCAAAAGTTCGCGGAACGAAAGGGTCGTTAATAAAATATAACAATAAATTTATTTTTCCTTTTCAATATAAACACCCTTAAGTCTAATACATTTATTCGATCTATGAATTAATTTTTATGAACCATCGAAAGAATATTTTTTGTCTTTGGCCTCAAAATGCACCGAAATTGCCTTCTTCACTTCGTTATCGTTGGAAAATTTCCTTCCCATTAGCTCTTTTTTTAAATTTGGTACCATTTTATTATGTATGTATATATTCAAAATGAACGACTGTAAAAGAACTATGTACGCGTCTGCACTAATATGTTCATGGATTTAGTTGCCGAGAAAGAAATCCTTTTAAAAACAAATGTAACGGAAAATTAAAAGAAGTTAGTTAGTTTGTTAGTTAATACGAGTTAATAGGAGTCATAAATGCATTTTTTTCGACCCTATTATTGGTCCTCTATTCTCGTAGTGAGAGGTATTTACGCCATTGTCTACCACGCTGGCCAAATGCGGATCGGTGGACTTCACACACCATAGCAAATAATTTATAACATCTCTGCGGTCTTCAGGTTTCATCGCGATGTTATCCTTCACAGTCATAGCGAGTGATATTTAAATTTTACTTATAAAACGCACATAATAAATCAGAGGTGCGTGCCGGGATCGAACCCAGACCCCCCGGAGGGGAAGGCTGAATTTCAAACTATCAGGCTCTCACAGCATTGTTTAAGCATGTATTGCTTACCGGAAACTTTTTCAAGAGATTCGAAAGTTTCATCATGAAACTATCATCCAGTAAAGTGTCAGCCTCGTCTAGAACAACATGGTGTATATTGTGAATCTTCAGGATGCCAGTGGTAACCAATTTACTGTAAGCTCCGAGTGTTGTTACCAGGATGTCGCTGTACTCGATGGGAGGGTTCACCATCTTTTGCTTGGTGCGACCACCGATCAATGTGGTGACGTTTATGTTCAAGTTTTGGGCCATATTCTGAGCAACTTCTCCGATCTGCAACGCTGACAATAGATATTGAGATTATAATTTCATTAATATTATTATTATTATTATACACTTCGCTAAGTCAAACTTTAACAAACGGAGAAAGCAAAAAGCACTAAATGCTTAATATCTCTTTACAGACCTGGAGTCAATATTAGACCTATTTGGTTGAAGTATATAAGTATCAAATATAAAAAATAAAAAACTTACTTTTCATTCATTCCATTGATTAATTTCATTGTTTATTTTGACAATTTGTTTATGATAAGCACTGGCAAGGACTGTAAGCTACTGTACTGAACGCATTCCCACTACATACAATAAGGTTCACAGTCAAAGCTAAAATATACTCTGATAATAAAGAATTTAAGTATACACTCACCCAACTCTCTACTGGGCGTGATCACTACAGCTAAAGGGCTATTAAACTCTTCCGCTATACACGGTTTCCATTCCAAGATGTGTTGGAAAATTGGCAACAAATATGCTAATGTTTTACCACAACCTGTCTCTGCCGTCATCACAGTGTTATATCCTTGTAATATAGACGGTATCGCCTTGGCTTGGATGCGGGTGGGAAGGGAAAAACCCTGCTGGACCATAAATTCTTCCAATTCTGTACAAAGCCCAATGTCCCGGTAGCTCTTCTTAAATACCGTCTCATCTTTCTCCTTATTACTACCGGGATGTATTATGAAGTAGTCGTTCTTGGATTTCGGATGTAACCAGCCCTTTGAAGCCAGTTTTATCACATCGAACTTGCCATAGCTTTGTCCTTCATAATGGTTGAACTCAGGTCTTTTACACGTTATTATTGGTAACTTTTTCTTTGCCTGCTTCGTACAGTAGTATCGACAATATGACGTGTTTATAATTTGGCGTAATTTAGACATTTTAATTAGTCACATTTTATAACAATAGAAATATAACGTAACATTTAGGTTTGATTTCGGTAATCTATAATAACCTATAAAATACTGACATTGACATTTCAGATTTTTATGATAAAGTCTCCACACGATACATATATTCTGCCATAATAATTACAATTATAACATAATACGACTGCATATTTTGAAACGGTTACTAATAATATAGTGCGCTAATTGCTAAACTTAATTAATTTAATCTTTTCAATAGTGAATTGTGTCTGACCAAACTTCTTCTTTTATAATTCGATTTGTCATTATAATATGGTAGAACTCCTCTAAATAAAATCAAAAACTGGGTGCGTCGACATATCGCACACCCATTACTACACTGCATTATGTCGAAAAATCACTTTTTTCAGTATGGACGATAAACTGTTATCTCATGTACCGCCAATGTCATTGTGAATGTCTTGAATGTTACATGTTAAGAATTGAATCCGTATAGTCATTGTATTTTTCAGTTGACTTAAAACCT
>DWUN01005029.1:0-10176 GCA_018249975.1 Passova gellias | reverse complement strand
TCCCCTATCTATACAAATATAAATAAAATTTATTTAAAACTGTTTCATTAGGTATAATATTATTTATTATACTTAGATTGGATTAAATGCGTAATCAGTAATGGCCCACTTTAAACTTTATTTAGATATCAATATTTAGATTTGAAGATGACATATTTTATTAACGCGTATAAACAATTCGTTTTATTAGTTTGAATAAATATTGATTTTCAGCTTTTTATTTCTAATTCCTCAGCTATTCACTGCGGGTAAGGTCATTAGTAGTTTCGAAGTATCAATGTACTATAACTCCGTTCATCGGATGTATTATAAAATAAATACAAATATACTTACTAACGCCTTCCAGTCGTTTGATGCCTTGTGCTGTTTTTAGATAGATCTTGACAAAGAAAAAGAATATCACGAGGAGCACTACGGAAGGTATAAGAGTCCAGTAGAGCGCGATGGCGTTCAGTACCAGTATCGCCAGTAATGTGCTGTAAATTTGCCCAACATCTAGTAACGTTCTGGGCACCATATCATCTAAAGCACCCATGTCCTTTGTAAAGCGGTTCAAAATTCTCCCTGAAACAAATATTTTTCTACCTTTAAAGCTATCTGATCATTTAAAAATAAAAGATTAATGAAATACTTAATCCAAAAAAAAAATATCGCCGTAATAGCAATCAAATAGTTAAAGAAATTTGGTGGTAAAATATCACGTTTTTGTGATCGGTAAGTTTTTATGAAAGCTTTCTATGTGGACATCTGCTAGTTACTTCATGAAGTAATTTTGAAATATTAAACAATTCGTTTTTGCAGAGGTATCGACTGATATCCGTATAAAAAGTTTTATTTTAATTCTTATACAGATCCGGTAGAAACCGGTAAAAACAACCGGTTTCTCGGCGTCTCAGTTTCCCAGGTTACCGGTTCATTACGCATTCTTAAGCCTAGAACCAAATAAGAAGATATATATGTACGTACCAGATGAACTTGTATCAAAGAATCGCATAATTCCTTTTATCATAGTTGAGAACATACGATTGTGCAGTTTCTTCGAGGCGTTGACACAAACCCTAGCAAAGGGGACCACTCTAAAGTTGGTGAGCAAAATGCACATGAGTATAATGCATCCGTGGATGATCACGTACTGGCCAGTTGTGAATGGTCCCACTTGGACATCTAGACCTGATTCTGAAAATTATAATTATGTCAATCATTATTACGATATCTTTTCAAATAATAAGGGTCCATTTTTGAAATTTATAACAAGGTTGCAAATATTTGTAGCAAACCATAGATTTAAAGCTCAAATTACTCTCTATTAAGCTCTATTACGTTTACATTATGCTGTAGGTATGTAACTAGTAGAAAATTAATACAAACAGGACATACAAACAGCAAGTCGACTTTAAAGATCCTATGGAAATCTGAACAAAAAAACCTAATGAGGAAAGATTATGTACTTGTTTTCGCAATAGTATATGCTTTATTCACGTTTTTACTGTGAATTACGTACTCTACTAAACATTTTAAATCTGCTATTAAATTATTTTCGACTAAGGAGATTATGGAGTACAGACCGGCAGAAGCAGCGGGCGGATTTTGTTCAATAATGTATATTAATACACGTTTAGATATTTGAATTTCGTGGAATATTACACTTTAAAATTTCACATCACATTTTCAAATGATTACGGTAAACAAATACTTGTAATTTTAATCTTAGAGTAGGTGCTCCCTATGTACAGTTATATCCTAAGAGATAAATTCACTTTAATGAAATACACCTATATCCGGAGTCTTTGTACGTACCAGTTTAGAAATGTAAAAAATAGACTGTCATAGGTACTATCTGTATCAATCAACGCGGTCTTTTCGATTTTTCCAGTTCAAGCGTAGGTAGCGAGCCAGTGTTATGTAACTTCGCTGTCTGGTGGAGTTGCGAAGAAATATGTATCTATGGTGTAGAATGACATAGCAATATGCAAAGCTACGAGCTAGTAATAAAATGTTTACACAATGTATTGTAATTCTATTCTTATTTTGCGTCAGCATGTCTACTCCTACATATATTGTATTATGTTATAGAAAGCAGCAATACTAATACTCACAGTAGAGCATAAAAAAGTACGTATTCGTATATCCATGTGTTTATTTATATAAGCGTTGCTATCCCTAGGACTTATATGAAACCAGTGTTAAAAAAATTCGACATGATCGAGCGTTTTTTCGGTTACGTTCAATACATTATTATTTTATCACAATTATAATTTATAAAAGTTTAAAGGAACGTGGAACAGCATAAGCTAAAAATAACAAATAAGCCAATGCTATAATGCTATAGTCAGTCTATCGAAGCCACATGACAGTACGGCTGGTAAGTACGTAGATGAAAAAATATATAAATTAATTTTATTCGATCATTACATATTGAACATACTGTAAAAGCCAAAATCAAACCTAAATCAGCCCCGCCCATTTCTTCCTCGTAAATTGCCATTTGATTCGACCTGAAATAAAAAAATATTGTACAGCACTTTTTATTTACTTTACCTACCTGGCTTGACATTGCCAAATGGTCCCCTAATTTGAATATAGAATTAAGATTCATGACATTTATAAATGAAAAATGAAAAACATAAATATTTATCATCACACAGAATGAAATAGCGAATGAGCAATGAGCAAAAAAACAATTGGATTTCGGCGTTCAGAATCGTTACAAACACTATGCAGAAAAGTTTTGTAAAAGTCATACCAAAAACTAATCCAGTAATCAGCGCTCGCTGCGCAGGCAGCTGTGGTTAAGATGATGAAAACTGTGAACATTAGTAAGCATATGTTGCCACCGGCAGAGAAGTACGCGGAGATGACCTCCCAGCGAAGGTTGCCTGACTGCTTCTCCTCGGCAATCATTTGCTGAGCCGCGAACTGAGGCATCTCCTCGCCCTCGTTAGCCGACATGGTGGAAATGCTTCTTTTTATGTCTCCGATCTTTGAGTAGAGATAAAATGGTTATTTTTGTAAATGTTATAATCGCGGTTATACAGTATAAACAGTGTTAAATCTTGTCATGGGACTGCTGGGTGCTGCTACGATCACAATTATTTTCTGTTCATGCTGTTTCGGCCATTTATTTGCGTTGAACAATTGAACAATTATAATAATTTGTACACATTGTATTCAATTATTAAAGTAGATAACGATATTCGCCAAATATTAATTAAGTTTTAGTTTAACTTTATTATCTTGTAGTCCATGTAATTATACAACCAATTAGCAAGAGCGTCATGAAACAGAATAAATTTGACAATGCAACTGATCTGTACTATGGTCACAGCATTGCTGTTAGTGACGTACATAAAAACTTGTCAAATTCAAATCATTTTAATGTACATATGTTAAGATCCCTTATATTACCACTACATAATGTAAAACAACGTCGCTTTCCGTTGTCTGTCCCTATGTATGCTAAGATCTTTAAAAGTACGCAACGGATTTTGATGCGGTTTCTTAATAGATCGAGTGATTCAAGAGGAAGATTTATATGTATAATAACATCCATTATATAGTAGAGAAATGCTGTTATCATTTATATGGCAACAACGTTTGCCAAGTCAGCTAGTAAAATATAAATGACTAAAGTACTAAGTTGGATCTACAACTTACTGCAGATTCCACGCTTTCAGAGTCCTTGTCTTTCCCTTCTTGTAACGCTGCAAGCATCATGGCGAAGTCCTTGCCGGAAGATACAAGTTCGTTGAACGTGCCCATATTTTCAATACTTCCCTACAAAATGCATTCATACATATCATTCCCAAGTGTTCCAGAAACCTCAGTAAAAATAACAATTTGCCAGCTTCTATTGATTCACATCTCTACAAAGGTTAAACAAGTTATAAAAGTAATAAAAACAATTTAATGTTTTAAGTTTTTAGTCTAAAGATTTCATCAATATTACGAATTCGTGGCGAAAACAAAACATCATTGGAAAAACTCGTTAATATTTATACGTACATATGATAAAGCCAGCTACATCACACAACAATCCAATCATCTTTTATTACTATCATTAAGGCAACCCTTAAAACATGGTCTACGTCCGCTTCCCCGTTTCCACAACCAATACACACAAATGTGCCCAGGTAACATTTGGGAAATGATAACTGACGGTAAGTAGAGAGCAAATGCGTCCGAGAGTTCGGAATAACTATTATATTGCAATAAAAATAATTACTAGATAAAGTTAACACAAAGAGTTTATTTCTGAGCATCTCGTAATCTGTCAACGTTGCAATATCCAAATTGCTTCCTGAAGCGGGTGCTGGGAAGGTAAATTATAATAATACAGGAAAGTTGTATCTATTCTACATAATTTATCAAACGTTACTATTACCTGTCGAAACTTTTGTAACATTTATGAATTATTGCGATGGTTTTTGTCGCCTCGTATATTCGTATAATACAGGACTTGGTGTGAATTTTGGAGTGACATTCAATTTTTATCACAACCGTATTTAATTTCGTTGTTATGTACTCAGAAAATAAGTAACTTGACTGATTCATTTTAAACTTAAAAATATTTTCAATAAAATTACAATCGCAATATATTCAAATATATTACTTTTTCAGAGGTATGTATTTATATACATATTATCTTATAATGAATGAAACTATTTTAATTTGAATTTGAATCGCGTCCAGACACTATTTGGAACATAATTTATACGGGTCATTAAAAAATTTATACCAATAAGCTCTCTTTCTCCCTAGCTACTCGTACATATCATGTTGATCACAATTGTTGATGAGGTCAATTTGTATTAAGAAGCGTAAAGTGTAAAATAGCATCATGTCGTGAAGTCCTTTCTTGATAGTCTGTATTCATTATCTTATTTTGTACATACCTTAGATTGTACCTTTTACATTTATCTTTGACCTCCGATACAATAAATATTTTTCTTTATATAAATTGCTAGGATACTTAAATAACCAAAACTTGTAGTTACATAAATTATATGAAACATTAAACCTATTGGTCCTCTCCTTGTTAATTAATTCTTATCCAACGTATAATATTAGGAAGTATTTCAATTCAAATTTCGAAGTACCTCGTTTAACACAATAATAACATCAGCCGCTTTCAGAAAGTGTATCTGATGTGTCACTAGGATCCTCGTTCGGCCTCGCAAGTACCCGTTGATGCAACCTTCAAATAACCCCCGGCCAACGTTAGCGTCGACCGCTGAAAGTGGGTCGTCCAGCAGGTAGATATCAGCCTGAAACCGAAAAAAATATATATCACTTTAACGATGTTTTAATGACAGCATAAATACCGATTGTATATTTTAAAGTAACAATAAATCCTGAATATTCTTCAGGGTGATTTGTAATTATAGACCAATTGGTGGTTTACGAGACTGTTACGGGTAGAAAACGAACTAGGTCTATCCAAATTAGAGATACGACAGACGTAGAACCAACTTAGTTGTCCCAGAATTGAACTTTAGTACAAATGTTCGTTAAATGTATAACGCAATATATACTCGTATATATTACCATCTCAAAACAGTTATCGTTCTATTTATTCGGAAAGATGTAATGTACTTGATTATTATCGGCTATTAATCGATCGCTTTTCCCAAGACTCATTCCGCTGCGCAAATATTGACATGTACACATGTTTACCGTTCCTTATTGAAATATATGTCCAATTAATTTCTGTATACGAAAACAATGAAATATAATGATTTTCTCTTACAATATGAGTTTGTTTGGAAAACAAATAAAAAATCAATTACTTCTCTGTAGACTGCTCGAGCCAAATTGATTCTGGCGCGCTGACCCCCAGAGAGCGACACCCCCCTCTCGCCCACTATAGTCTGATCGCCGAAAGGGAATTGTTTAAAATCTTTCTCCAAGCAGCATGCTCTGCATACCTAGAATGAAATGCATTTTAAAAGCATTCAGTTATTTCCACTTTGAGTACAAATGTGGCATAATGTAACAAGCATTCGCCCGATACAAGCATAATCTACTAAATGCTTTACACGAGCAACAATATAATATAACTGTACTGTAAATGTATTTTTATCATCCTAAGAAATTACAACAAAATAGAGTTTCAATCACTATTTTAATGCTTACACAATGGAAGTGTCCGACTTCCTTGTTAATATGGTAAAAGTTAAAAAAATGTTGCGCACACTCTTTGGCGATAAAATATTTTTCTCAAATCTATACAGTTGGCAATAAATGAATACACGTTTCGCTGTGTTTTACATACCATTTTATATTTGTCGGGGTCATAGGACAAGCCGAACAAAATGTTTTCCCGAACACTACTGGGGAAGAGCCACGCCTCTTGGCAAGCGTAGGATATACTGCCCGATACCACGACCGTGCCCGTCATCGCCGGCAGCTCCTTCAGCAGCAGTTGCAGAATGGACGACTGCAAGTAGCAAACATCGTAAAGTATTTTATTTATTTATTTATTTATTTACTTAGATACATCAACGGCTTATCACTACTACACTTAAAATAACATAGATAAAAATATTAGGTTCAGTGTGATTTGCCTTTACAGATGTATACAGCACTGACCAATACGGAGAAGGTTACAACCGCGGTAGTTGCATGTACTCGTATACAACCTAATGTCGCAATTACGTCAATTTGCTTGCATAAACGTTCATTGAAAAGTGTCAGAGAGGTCAGTTATTATTGAAATTGGTTCGATTCCCAATAACATTCAACCGATGCCACAAATGTTTGGTTTCTCCTACTTTTCTCTATTATCATTCGAAAAATTCTCTAATGTGGTTATGGTAGAGTCAATAGAGAGATCTCTTGAACAATTTAAAAATGTAAAGTACTTAGAATATAAAATACCCTATTTGGGTACAAAAAGAAAAATTCGACGATTACTGACCCTTTATCATTTGAAAGAGGGCCATTGAAACGTGAAAGCATTTTCATAAAAATAAAATTCTATCGACAAGCGGAAGGGGCGCGAGGCTGCCATTGGCGGTACGTTCGCGCCACTTTATCACGTAAACAAAAAGGCTTGCGACACTTCCCGTGAAGGTTTATTTCTGTCTACCTGCCGAATAGATCTTAACGTAATTTCTGGGTTCCGCTTTCAAATAACTGTTCGATCTGTACTAACATTTATTTATTTTTATTTGGAAAACATACAATACGTTATGTAACTTAGAAATTGATACAATAAAAAGCACACCGATCATCAATTTAGTATAAAAGTCTTTGCATGTTGCAACAATAGTATCCCTCCTCATAACATCAGCTATCTGCCAGTAAGAATTGTGTCGAAATCGGTGCAGCGGTTTCGGAGATTACCCAGAACAAACAAACAGGCAAAACTGTAAAGAAATGTGTTTTTGGTATATGTATGTATGTATGTGTTTTCGAATGCACTCACTAAAAATCTATTATTTTATGTGTATTTATACGTATATATGTATCAGAATTTGTGTACAAATATTTCAGGAATTCATAAACACATTTACACTCTCGTCCAAAATTATTTTAGTGATGTCAAGAGCACGTTTTTAATACGCCATCCGCTGCACAATTCCCGCTGCAATGTAACTCTGTGTCCGTGTAAGGGAATCACGCGGGGCGTTTAAATCAGCGAATTTCAACGTACGAGTATGTATACTCACGTTATTTTTAATGGAAGCGCTAAGAGCCTTTTTAATTTGCATCCCCGATGTTATCCTAAGCTTTAATTTTTCCTCTTTCATGAGCAAATAAATCAGTGTTTGCCTTACTATTGTACATAAAATGGTGCATAGATTACTTATCAGTATTATAGTGCGCGGTAGCGTGTCCAATCTGTTCAGTTGACAGAATAGAAATGATAGGCGACATGGAAATGCGACTACCTTCAATTGACATGTTTCTGACAAATCCAAAGTATATAAAAAAAAGATATGTAGGACCATGATAAATATGATGAACATAGCATAGCTTTTGTGTATAACAGTATTTTGTAAAAGTGTATTGTTGTGTGTAATATTACAAATATTAATACGTAATCTCATATAATCACTAAACAAGCGTTGATAGCCTAGTGTTTTGACATTTAGTTTGCCACTCCGAGGGATCTAGATTCAAATCCTTGCGCGCTTGTGATGTTTTACGTCCCGTTTACTCGTATAACTTGAAACATAAATATTACCAACTATAAGGGAAACCTCCACAACTTAATGTGTGTTATAAGAATGTGTAATATCTCCGAGGTGTGTCAAGTCTAAACTCGTCTCTCTGTGTTACCCTTAGAATATCTTCATAAACATTGACAATAAACTTTTTCATATAGCGTCATACTACAGCTGTACGGGACCCTGTCAGAAAAACATTCTTAAAGTAGACCCTTTCCAATTGAATAGAGAAAAATGTAAATTGTATAGAGTCGGAGATATGGATGGACCGGCATTCGATACGCCGAAGAACGGGTTGCGCCACGATAATGTTTCTGTTTCACATATCGTTGCATTCCGAATAGGGAATATTTTGTTACTTAACGCCGCCAACCCCTTTGATCTTTGCGACCGAATTGTTTGAGAAGTGAAATGTTATGAACGCTTTTCTTCATTTGAATAGGCGAGTGAATCTCAGGTGTGTGTGATGCTTTTGATAGAGCTTTACTTCGATCGTACCCAGGATTTCATTGCGGATGATAATACGATATATGCGCTTATGTTTAAAAACGGCACTACTCCTACTCTTACTACCGTTACCTTGAAACGATTGTTATTATTACTCGTGCTTAGAGTCGAAACAATAATAACTGGGGACAATTCCACACATACCTACCCGATTCCAAGTAAGAAAAATGCCTGTGTTATGGTAACAGCACCGGACAGCTCACAAACACACATATAACATACGATATAATACTTATATGGATATTTTTATTACGACCAGACACACAACAACTGTGTTCATCACATAAATATTTGTCCTGGGTGGTAACCAAACTTGCGGTTTTGCAGCCAGGGTCTCTAATCACTCGACCACGAGGCCTATTAAAGATACTTAGATACGTTAAAAAGCAAAGCGTTTCAAACTACACAATAGTACCGCTTTTTGAAACCGTTGTTCTTTTCGAGTATATTTAAGATAAAAGTTTTTGAAATCCATTTCATTAAAAATTAACGTTACAAAAAAATTGAGTTTTTCGGAATATTTCCTATGTTCTAAAAATCCTGTCCAATAAATGCACTAGCAGAATAACTCAGCCACATTTTATTTAAGCGAGTATACTGCTTTGAATACAGATTAATTCGAACATTCTAACGGAAAGTACACTTTGACTAAATTCAATAAACATTTTCTAAACTGCTAGAAGATTTATCCACTCTTCTGTTAAACTTGTTCAGAAGTTTGTCTTCTCTTATACTGAATCTGAATAAATGAATATAATGGCACTTAAATAGTTTTAACTGTATTGTGTTTTCATTTAAAACGTGTTAGATAAATATGTCTTCTAAAGACCTAAAAACAATTGCTCTAAGATTTTTTTCTAAATCATGTCTAGAATTTTTCCAAACAATATGATCCTGTACAAACTCAGTATTATGAATTTTACTATCGGCAATTTTGGAAAAAGCATCTGCCAATATACTTTTGATTCACTCACAAGTGCAATATTTGTACCCACAAACTTCAGAGTCACGAACGCTTCTTTAACTTACTCCTTTCTATTCTATTTGTTCTTTAACGTTATATTTATGTTACGCAATGAGTTACGTTTACGTAAAGCATTGCCTCGTACTGCCACTTTCCTCTAAACTTTGAAGCTTTAAATTTATACAAATATGTACTGTACCACTTGGTCTAATAGTTAGATACGCTGAATCTTAAAATCGTCGTGAATTCGATTCCTGTGCAAGACAAACATCTGCGGGATGAGCACAATTGTTTGTTTTGTGTTTGTCTATAAAATGTCTATTTTAGTATTATATAGTACCTATAATATGTATGTCCGGTTACTATAACACAGGCTATTAATTATCGCGTGGAGCTTTAACCATTTATTATTATTATTATTTAATTAACTGGCGTCTGTGCATAAAGAGAGTGATGAATGTAGACGAAGCGCGACAAGTTTGCAAGGACAGAGATATTTGGCACTCGGTGCTTTCTGCCTACCCCGTTAAGTAC
>DWUN01005028.1:0-10176 GCA_018249975.1 Passova gellias | reverse complement strand
TTAGCATTAAGCCCGCCTTTTGTACCACTAATTATTTTTTTGGTTCAATAAAGAATAAATAAATAAATAAATAAATTGTGTTGGGCAGCTCAGGTAAGTGTTTAAGACTTGCTTAAGGGACTAAATATTAGCTGTAATTAATAATATTGGGAAGCGTTCATGACCTTTAACATGTTATAATAGTAGGTATACACGTGTACGGTTGCTTAAAAGTATTTTTGAAATTAAATTACAAACTAGACTAATGTAACCATAACTACGAAATGTTTAGTTTTGTGAATGTTAGCAACGCCATTTAGCAGCATTTATGTGTGTTTACATATTTAAAGAGGACTTAGATTTTTTTTAATTTGCATTATTTTTCTTATTGCATTTTAATTGCATTTTTTTTTGGCGCCCCTGCAATACTCCCCTGTTTTGAAAGTTGCGAATTTGTAACATTTTGTACATTTACTTTACGGTCGGTAAAATTTCAAATGCGATATAACATTGCAACATGAAACAAAAGGTTAAATTCTCATGTTCTGGTTGGGTACGATGACTGTTGGGGACGGATTTCATTTTCCAGCGACGCAGGGTGGCGTTTGTCTCAGATTTAAACTCTTAACGGTATTATCCTTGTAATAATATTTAGAAAATGACTTTTGGTACAATTTAATTATTTTCTTTGTTAGAATTTATTTTCCTTGTAAAATAATATATCATAACCATTTTTGGGAAATAAATGAAATTTTACAAAATCATAATTTTTTAACGTACATTTTAAGTGAGTATACACTAATTCGAGCAAAGTACAAATGGATAAAGTGGATAGTAAAGAGGTACTACTTTATATTCTTTAACAATCAATAGTAAACCTATGACTGTATCCTTTTAATCATAAATTAAATCGACAATATCAATGCTGTATCAATTTACAGATAAGCGGTGAGCGGATTATATAGAATATTTCACGAAGCATTTTATATAGCTGCCTTGCATAATTAATTAATTATACCACATATCGTAAAATGTAACAATAGAGTTGTAGCACGCGAAGGTTTTCGCTTTGACGGTTAAACCATCAAGGCATAATTTAATTCCCACTACAGAATTAAAGCGACGTCAGTCCGGCTGGGAATTTCTGCAGGCGACAGATTCCATTTGTAGTGGTAGTGCTACGTCATGTATGCATTTTGAAAAAAAATGCTCAAAAGGTACTGAACTATTGTTTGCGACAAATATTTTTTTACTCTAAGTTGGGGTATCTAAGAATTAGCAATAGGTACTGTGCTGTATATCTAACCTGTAAAACTTTAAAAAACGCAACAATTCCCTAATTTGTTGGCATTAAATGATTGCATTTGATTAAACATAATCGTAAGTAGTAAAAAGCCAATAACGACAATATTGCTGTAATATAAATCTGCATTTGATTTGCAAGTATGACTCACTGCGGTTTTTTACGATTTTGTTACAAATATTTTATACGAACGTCTTAAAACTTAATGATTGAAAATTAATATTTAAATGAATAACACAACATAAGAGAATAAAATGCAAATAAGATACGCTAAGTTTCAGATCACAAGAAATTAATTTGGCGAATAAATGCAATATCCTACAAGTTTGGATGCGACGGTTCGGATATAAAACTTATTTTGAAACTTTCTTCTCTGTCACGCTCTCTGAGAACCATCCAGATATTGCACATAAAATAAAATAATTTCTATTAGAATAACAAGTCAAATATAATGAGGATTTTTTTGACTTAAAATATGACAATGAACCTGAATTAATTGTTATTTAGTCGTCTGTTTTTCTCGATATTCACAACGTTGAATTGTTTAAGAAAAGATGACAGCCAGTGACCAGGCAAGCGTGGTGCGTCCAAGGGTACACCTTAGTTAGCATCAGGTGAGATGCTACGCAACATTATTTTTATAAATTATAAATGGCCTTGTATTAACTCCAATATTTGACTGAGCTGTCTTATCTAGTTACACTCGCGGGTCATATTTCTTACGGCTTTTAGTACCAGAAAGCTGTACAGGAAAATAAATTGGAAAATAGCAGAATTCTGTCTATAATCATATCTTTACTCATTTTTACAGTAACATGGAACATTGCTTGCATTTTTCTTTACGTTGCATTTTAAAGGTCTATGTAATCGTCAGCCACTTTAAGAAAAGAACTTCTAAATTATGGATCAGCTTTATCTACCGCATCGCTGACTGCTCATAAATAACTTCAGACATAATTATTATTCATAAAACATATATGAGTACATGTCATAAACTTAGAATAAACTAATTATTATTTGCTTTGAAAATTACTGCGAATATTTAATGAGTTTGTTCTCTCTTATTATAAAATGTAAATTTTCTTGGTGGTAAATGATCTCATAAGTAAGTAAATAAAGTCTTCCAGCCGAATATCTGACAAATCCGCTTACAAGCGGCTCAGTTTACACGCCGTTTTTCCTTAAACAAAAAACAGAGTGGTATCGGTACGAGTACGTTTACATTATATTATGTCGGGTGCTTTGCTGCTGTCACGCTGGATAACGTAATGTGATACAAAAATCTTGCTTATCAGCGTTAGCGAGATACAATGATAAATAAGGAAACATATATTTCATAGAACTTTAGAACAGCTGGATGAACAGACGTTGCGTCTAGTGCCGAGCGGGTTTTTTCTTAGTTACGTGTGGTATAGACACTATCGGTAGATACGGGGGCGTTCACTGTCACGCTCATATTCCCGTGCGCTCGTCCGAAGTCGACGGGAAGATGGAACTCCAGCGTCATCCTGGAGGCGCTGTCCTACTGTGGTGTAGGCAAAGAGTGCTAGTGATTTCGGCCAACAACGCAACGAGATACGCCCATGGGGTTTTAGCCGGTTGGAGTCCGGCATAAACCTCTATCACCCCCGTGATAAAAGGGATCTATGGTGGATTTCTTCACGTAAAGATATGATATAGCCGCTTTGATCAGTCCTGATTACGAAGACTAAGGTTTATATAAAAAAAACTAAATTGGAACGTCCCAAAATATTTTAATACACGTTTTTGCCAGATCTTCTGTAGTTGAAAACGTTGCGCAACTATTACGTCACGGTTTTGTGTGTTATAGAATTTTGAAACGAAAAGCATGTTCTAGAATTAAATGTACAATATGGTATTAAAGATAACAGTTAATGTATGCTACAATATTATTATAGCGAACAAAAGAACGGTAGAACTCGGAATATCTTGTTTTTTCAAGTAATTCGGTCGCAGTAATTTTGTTGTTCCTGTCGGATATAGGTGTAAAATTACGGAATGGGATGAGATTGTTTGTGAACAAACAACGAGTGTCCGCTTATTAGATGGGCCCATTGTAATAAAAACATCGCCTTATTACAGTCAGGGTATTCGGCCTCTCGGGATACGCTGAAATTTAAATTCAAACATAAAACGATTTGTTTTTGTTGACGCAATAAAAGTTAAATCAGATTTAACAGCGTGAAATTTTATGCATAATGCGACCGTTAAGTTCCACAATATTCATCTTTACAAAATGCAATAAAGCCTCTTTAACGGGTCGTAACTCCTCATATCGGTGCAAATTTGAATACAACTATGACGGTTTCTATGCATCGCTATATTGTAAAGTGGATTTTAGTTCGGCGTTGCGGAAAATTAAAGGTCTTTAGAAGGTGAAGCTATTGGCAGATTTTTGATTTTCAAGATTGTCAATATTTTAAAACATCTATCTTTATTTTGAATAAAAATGGTTTGATTATTCAACAATTAATATAACATAAGTAAATGTTTAATATTAATTTAGCTAAAACATTCATTCAACAAAGATTTGTTACAACTCATTTCTATTTAACAATAACGTGTATCGTTGCTCTAAAATATCACGAAGATTGAACTTTTATTGTATTATGAACACACAATCTTAATTAACCCTAAATGCGTATTAGACGATACATGGGTGGACATTAGCAGGGGGAATTTTTAATTTTATGGTTTTAATTACACAGAGGGCAACGATTGCAGTGGGCTGCAAAAAGGTGATTACTTCGACAAAAAGGTGGTATGCTTATAATACTAGAGTCTAATAACTAGTAACTAAAAGATACTTAGTGTACATTGTACAAGAGTTAAGTTTCCACTTATGTTATACTCATAAAAACTCAAGAGAAAATAAACATATTAAATATCCCATTTGTATTCGATAGTCATCAGAATAATATTAATACGGTTTAAACGTTTCACTTACACCCGTTCAATTAAATGGTGTTAGAAAGATTTTTACTACATTGTATCTTAAAGGGCTTTCATTTTCAGCGCTCTGTCCTTAAATTATTATAACAGTTAATTTGAATTTAAATTTCAAACCGTTTCAATTTGAATTCTAAAATGGAACACCGAAGTTGACAATGGCGAAAATAAACAGATTCAATGTTTCTTATGTATATAATCAACGTATAAAATTCATCGCGCCACTTCGAGCTTGTTAAAACGTATAACGAAAATTTGCTCTCAGGCTTGAGGCTTATAAATATTAATATTTCCTATCTCAGCTGTTAATTACCCAAACAACTACGGATGAACCCACCCTGTATTCATTAAGCCAAACCTAATTAGTACATAGAAACCCCGAGTGACTTTGGGTGAAGGTATTCCTTGACAATATCTATTGAACATTGTCTTGCATAGGGTCATTATATAAATGCTCCCTTGATTAGGTAAAGCCAATGTTTCCGTCAAAGGTTGAAGTAAAATTTTAGTTAAAATTAAGCAGAAAGCTTTAAAGATTTTATATCGCTGCGACCTTGTTTAGAGGTATTTGTGTTAATTAAAAATTGTTGTAAATTTTCTTAGCCTATAATTAACCTGCCGTAAAAAGAAATTTAGTCAAAAAAATTTAAATAAAAGGGGCTTATACATTTTTGTCCGTATAGATTTAATATACTAAATAAATTGTGAAATTCTGTCATCGAAATGTGATAAGCCTTCCAATGAATGGATCACGGCGTAGCAGAGGGTTACACGGAACATATTCGAGTGAAGTAATCTGCCATTAGGGCGAAAAGCTCTCCTCGCTTATCTGCGACATCTGGACGATGTTTATATTTTGAGGGTCTCCGACAACCTCTATAACGACACAGCGCTTATCGTCGTCTGCATGTCTAGGTAATATTCCGCCCTGCCCATTAGCAAACTAAATTGTACCTTACTGTCTATGAAATAAAATATACAATTTATTGTATATTTGACACAATTTATCACGGCACGCGCACAGATATTAAATGTAAGCCATCTTCACAGGGTTTGTTTTTCCATGGCCGGTTCATATCTCCAGAAAAAAGGGCTTGCGTAGAAAAAAGTACTCTACGTAGTTTGTCTCTGAGCCCCGTTTTTGGTGTGATAATCCTAAGTTACAGGTAAATAGATATTTATATGTAAACTACGATTCTACCTATTTCCTACGAAGTATTTCTTTCTGATGTCGTAATTTTAATATTTTGTTTAACAAAAATGTCATTATATTGTTGTTGTTGAAATACTATTTTTAAAGCGATCATGAAACCATAGACTGACGCAAAACTTACCCGTTAAGTTATTTAAATTAGTATAAAACTAAATTTACGACTCCGTTATTGTTTTTTAAATGTCAACCCTAGGTCAATTACTAATTAATAATCCTTGTAAATGGTTTTAATAATCCTTGTAAATCAAATACAACAATTATTGGAAATAATTAAACACGTTTAATAAGCAAATAGCATAGTCCATTTACGCTTAATAATTATTATTAACGGATCTCACTAATGTTATGATTTACTAAATTAATTAACATCGATTCTCATTTAAGCTTATTGTATAATGATTAGCGGAATGCAAATGTATGGTATTAATTTTCGAATTGAGCTCGCATGAAGCTGTGAGCAATTTGGGGCTTATCGAGCAAAATAACGAAATACCAATTGTCAGTTCAAGGAAAATATTGGGTGAATATCAATATTATTATTCAGTATCATTTTTAAAAATCGGATTTTATTTAAAGTTAACGGCAAATACTCGAAATTGACGACAAAAATTCTTATTTTGCATTAAATACATTATGGTGCCCATAAAATTATTTTGAATGCATTTATAAAACTATTTAACGATACTGTAATTTGATTATGATATTCTTAGTAAAAGTAGTTTAAAATGAGCTTAATACTCTACCATACTTAAGAGTTACAATTGGTTTTGTGTCCACGTTTTCCCTATCGTACTCTCTAGACCTCAATATAGCAATATAAATATATATGTAACTCTTGATAAGAGGGTTATATCACATTTAAAACTAATCATGTTTGTCATACCGCGTAAAAACAATCACGCAAACTGGAACCATAAACGTTTCTCTTCATGTATAATATAAATATATTATGACTTCTCCCGTTTTATTTGACAGTTAACAAAATTACTGGAGTGTAAGCAGTGTTAATAGAAAACAATAAACAGTTTATGGTGTGTGACGGAGACAAATTAACGAGTGCACGTGGCAGCGCCGGGAACGAAATGAGTTGGGATGTTTATCATAAGTGGTACGTTTGGGCACACGGCAGTGCATTCATCAAGTTGTGCGTGAAAATGAATATTTCAAGTGTTCTTGGCTGATAACAGTCCAATAGCTTATCCAATCCAATCCAATCCAATATGGATATATTGGACTACCTTATATAACAAAATGTGATACTATACTAAAATTCTTACTATTCAAATTTATTTTATGTAGACATAATATGTTAGAAGATTAGAAGAATTGCTTTTATTTTTAGGGTTCCATACCTTGAAAGGAAAAAACGGAACCCTTATAGGATCACTTTGTTGTCCGTCCGTCCGTCCGTTTGTCAAGAGCCTTTTTCTCAGGAACGTGTTTAGGTATTGAGCTGAAATTTATATCAAATACTCAAGTCTACGGTTCCTTGGAGCTGTGAAAAAATCAAACTTCTAAACCAACGCAGTTAAAAGATACAGCCATTTATGCCGCAAAATTTCGACACTCGCAAGGGAATCAAAACCTACAGGGTACTTTACGTGAACTCATAATCTTTAAATTTGGTAGGAAGCAACGTTTTATAGTACAGATAAAAGAAAAATTGCGAAAACTGTAAATTTATAGTTACATCATATAATAAAAAATAATTTTAAAGTTACTACCCCTTTCCTCATGAACGCGTAGAGGTATTAAATTGAAATTCATATCAAATATCAGGTCTATAATATCTTTACGAATATATACTTGCAGATTTGTACGGAACCTTCGGTACGCGAATGCGACTCGCACTTGACGGGTTTTTACTTTTATTACTAAGACTTAATAAATTTTAGGAAAGGTTGTGGTAATAGGCTTATTCGGTTTATAGTTTATAATATATTTTAAATTGTCTTTTGACTGAGAAGGATACATGAACCCATTTATAAATCAGCCTTTCTTAACCTTATTTGCAGATACAATCTAAAATGGCTCAAAGGCGCTTTAAGCGAGTGTGGTCATAAATTAAAAGATAATAAGTTCAGACAACAGCGCCGCCGTTAATTATTGTGTGTTCTAGGCTATTAGCGCTCGACCGATAACTTTTATACCGTATTGTATGGAGTAACATAATAAATTGTCGCACATGGTAATTGATTAAATTTAAAACTGATTTAATTTTGAGTGATATCATATCTATGTATATCCAAAAGATATAATTCCTACTATAAATCAGCACATAAGGCAACAAGTATAAATTAACATGTTATGAAATTGGTTTGAACGGAAATTTGTTATGTAATTATAATTTTATGTCTTAAATACATATGCAAAAAACGTTAAATGGCCACTGTTACCTATAGACAAAGTCAGCCTGGACTGAACTTTTATCGGTTTTAAGCCATTCTAGCTATCAAAACTAAGTAGATAGCTAACACAACTTTAACACAGGAACAAAGGAAATTGGCAAAAATACATTCTGTTTGCTCCAAGTGACTCCTAGATAAACAATTTTGACATTTTAAATAAATTTTCGAACAAACCGCAAGGCATAATCACACTCTAATAGAGCATCTGTTCTTCTTCGTTATTCACTTATACTCCCGGTCGTTCCACTATGGTTTAACGGCGCCTTAAGCGTTAATGTGTGGTCATAAATTAGACGATAATAAGTTGAGACAACTGCGAAGCCGTTAATGACTGCGCGCAGATAGCGCCGCCCGCCCAACGGCACACGACAGAGGGGTATTTTATATATGTATATTATAAAAGTGCACTAATAGCAAGTACTTAAATACTCGTATCAATTTTAATTAATGTAATGTTCAAGATATTACCTAAAATTATTACATATTTTACGTTGCAGCAAGTTTTATTAAGGTTTGACAAAATGTTGTTCGGGTAAAACAATCCACCAGATCTTGAGTATGGACATGTGTGTCGATATGAATTCAAATTTTTTAAACTCCCAAAATTACTAATACTGATCATTTGTAGAGTAATGTGTTCGGGACAAAGCCTTCGATAGATTTTCTGGTTATGTGTTTATAAATTTATTTAACTTCTATTTCCGTGACGTGAAAGTCTGCGAGAGTTATTTTTAGTGGAAGTGGAACGTGTAAAAACGTAATAGAGAAAAGTCGGTTAAAAATACAAACTTTTGACAGCGTCCCAGGGCGTGAGCTTTTCCCAGAGTGGAATATAAAAAAAAGCTGTTGGTTATCCGTTTAGAAAGCGGAAAATGCTAACTGAAGTTACATTTTCTATTTTTATATCCAATAGCTTCCTCGTGAACTAAGCATATTTTATCTCATCGGTCAGTATGCAGAATTCATAAGTTGCAGCCTCTGAGTAAGGATTTCTCCAATTCACCTCGAGTTATAAGAACAGAACTGTGTTAGTTTGTTTAGTTAATATTAGATGTTCATAAGACTATAATTGGTTAGTATCAATTTTAATAGGTCTGCAGGAATAGCCTAGTTAGTACAGGTCTGTTTGAGTGCAGTTAATATTAGTATCCATCGTATTGGAGTCGGTCACAGAGGCATTGTTATTTCTGAGCAATGAGACGATCGTCTGTTGTGTGCCTGTGTATCTGGAAATAACAGCCTTCATATTGAAATACAAATTGCTGCAAAATCAGTTGTTTCGTAGCAGAAACGGATACACCGGTGGTATTGTTGCGTATTGTAATTGAAGATTTATATAACATTATCCACACGTACTGCTATGACTATCTGAACCCTAAACAAAATAATATAGACCAGTGATGTTGGCATTTATAGATAAATTTATTGCCGTTAATATTAATAAGCTTTACCGTGATCCGTTTAATCGTTATTAAAAATTGGAAGTTCCATCAAATACTATGTGGGCAATTAATATTGTGCAACCTATAACATTATATTCATGTCACAGATTGACGTTAAAATTCGGCTATTCATAAAGTACTACTGTATTAGGTGATTTACGACTGACAGCTATGCAGAACCATTTGATAATTATATGGTTGGATCATGACAATATTTACCGACTTTAAATAAACGCCTATTTGCGATACATAATTATTCTGTGTAATCCTTAACCGTGATCTAACTTTAAGGGACCGTTTAGTCCTGATACTAATATGAATCGACTCTAAATGTTACTTTTTCAACAATGCTCCATCGTAATATAATATGTCCGAGATCAAGATCAGCCATCCACGTCCATACATGAGACTCTGATGATGTTATGCAGATCATATGGCAAAGACATATCGTCCATATCATAGTGTGGAGAGGTTTGCAATGCCTAATCTGAGTATAATACATTACGGTAGTGTATAGGTTTGTGTTAGACAATGAACGCCCACCCTTATTAAATCTGGTTAGTGATGTTCCGCGAATGTCTTAGTGGCCGTTTTTTATTTACTGTAACAAAAAATCGTTTGAGGCTTACATTAAATATTTGAGCATAAGATAATCTTCTAATTATAAGATACAAAGTATAATATTTACAGGAACTCTTGTTAACACAACTTAGCCAAGATCACAAAAAAACTAAGGAGAAATATACGAAATTCACGATAATCAATACCTACAATTAATAATGTGTACATACGAGTATAATCATGTTAACGTGAATTAACTTGTTAGTAGAAACAGACTTTGAGTGTTAATATGGTTTACAA